>JAQBSW010004134.1:0-73009 GCA_029291075.1 Eudiplozoon nipponicum
ACCGGTTTCGTCCTTATTGGGAACTGATCAAGTACTGGCCAGAATTTGCCGCGGACAGGATACGAACCTGGGCACGTCTGCTTCGGAATCTGGTGCTCTAACCACTGAGCTATCCTGCCGCACACTACACTACACACAATTTTCAGTTATATACTAACTAATGTAACTTGGTTAGTCAATTTTTCCTTTAGGTGGAGCTCATATGGCATCCATTTAGACCCAAGGTTCCAACTAACCATGCCCAATCTGTCATTACTGAACAGACACCACATTACATGGGGAAGTGGTATTGAAATGAACATTTATATAATTAAACGAACATTGGTTGCGCGGGTGGTGATAACAATTATTATAATCAAGGTTGCGGTCTTGATATAAACACCTGACCCATTAATTACTTACATATGTCAGTATAAACTAAGAATTGTATAGTGTAGAAAAGGCAATTCATCCAGTAGACCGGTTTCGTCCTTATTGGGAACTCATCAAGTACTGGCCAGAATTTGCCGCGGACAGGATACGAACCTGGGCACGTCTGCTTCGGAATCTGGTGCTCTAACCACTGAGCTATCCTGCCGCACACTACACTACACACAATTTTCAGTTATATACTAACTAATGTAACTTGGTTAGTCAATTTTTCCTTTAGGTGGAGCTCATATGGCATTCATTTAGACCCAAGGTTCCAACTAACCATGCCCAATCTGTCATTACTGAACAGACACCACATTACATGGGGAAGTGGTATTGAAATGAACATTTATATAATTAAACGAACATTGGTTGCGCGGGTGGTGATAACAATTATTATAATCAAGGTTGCGGTCTTGATATAAACACCTGACCGATTAATTACTTACATATGTCAGTATAAACTAAGAATTGTATAGTGTAGAAAAGGCAATTCATCCAGTAGACCGGTTTCGTCCTTATTGGGAACTCATCAAGTACTGGCCAGAATTTGCCGCGGACAGGATACGAACCTGGGCACGTCTGCTTCGGAATCTGGTGCTCTAACCACTGAGCTACCCCCGATGCACACTACACACAATTTTCAGTTATATTCTTTAGGTAGAGCTTATATAGCATCGCTTTAGCCCTAACGTCCCAACTCACCATCCCCAATCTGTCATTATAGTACAGATACCACCTTATATTTGTAAGTGGTATTGAAAGGAACATTTATATAATTAAACGAACATTGTGATGACAATTATTTTTAATCAAGGTTGCGATCTTGATATATATGTTTGCATTTAAACACACTTACAAGTTACAATACAGGTTTCAACGACACCAATTCACGCTTTCTTAGGCAACTCAGCGATTTCCAGACCAGTGGCGCGCTAAATTTTATAACATTTAATTCTTAAAGATGGCATCCCCGCGATTGGAAGCCGTTAGTTTGACAAGTTTACTTGTAATCGAATTTTTATTTGTTATTCTGAATTTATGTGTTTTCGACAAATATAAGTTATTATAGCCCCTTTAGGATGTTGATTCAGACTTACATGTGATAACTATAACACTCCTCAAAGTGGAGCTAAGTTGTGAATGCTGCTTTGCTGATATTTAAGACAATGACGTCGCTGTCGCATTACGGAAGAAAAGATTAGTTTCAAGGAGCCTGTAATTCATTAATTAGTTAACGTTCTTTGGTTGCGCGGACGGTGATAACAAACACTATAATCTAAGTTGCGATCATGATATAAACACCTGACCCATTAAGTCCATACATTTGTCAGTATAAAATTCTTAGTTTATACTGACAAATGTGTGAACGAAATTGGTCAGGTTTGTATATCAAGATCGCAACCTTGATTATAGTAATCGCATTATTTATTGTCAATCCGGCACGATCTCAAGCTAAATGCACCAAAACGATCTTTATGAACGTATGGAAATATTAGTACATTTACACAAACATTAAAAAATCAATTTTATTATTAATGCGGTAACGAAACTCGGTTTTTTAATGTATCTAATAAAGCCGGCACATGCAATTATCACTAACCTTTGTTTTAACGGAAGGTTCATCCTTAATTTTATGCTTCCCGGTCTGATAATCAATGTAGTCATTCAGCAAAGTAACGATAGGTTTTTCCGCTGGTAAATCATAGAGCTAAAATATAATAAATAAAAACCAAAATATTAAAAATGAATTACTTTTTAATTGGTTCGAAGCCAAAAAATCCTGGCTGTCATATTGTCTTATTCAGTCCTATCAGCAACTTCATAATGAGCGTTAATTGCAGTAAAAGTATAGCAATATCTCTTTCTCTTTCTCTCTCTTGCGCTCGCGCGCGGAACATCAATAATAATGCTCCAGTCGATTCCGGTGATGGTTGCAATCAAATGACTTTGAACCAAGCACGAGCTCACAAAATGTTATCAGGAATGCAATTAGCGGTGCTTCTTCTCCAGTACGCCAAAAAAGTCTGCCCATCATGCACAAAGCAGACGTGCGGCTGCCTTTTCTGCTTTTTTATTCGTAGAGTATGAATCCATTATTTATTCGATCACATAGACCAAGGTGTGTTTGAAGCAGTCTTTCAGAAGACAAGTACTCTGTTTACTTTTGCATGCGATCGATTTTGCAACTTTTTGATTTGGTTTATAAATTGACCACTCTACAGACTGATGTCCTCTAGTCTTTAAAAGCGTAACTATTAGTTCATGGTCCGGATAATCTCCAACAATTAAAACATATTCTACGTATTACTACAATAGATATTTGCTTTGTTAATGGAATCGCACCAAACATTTAATCAGTCTAGAATAAACAATGTGATTTCAGTTTATACTTAAATGTGTGCGCAGTGCAATTATCACATATTGACTTAAACTTTTTGGTGTCTTTATTTGAGTCATAAATAAGGTAAAACACTTAGATTAAATGTGAATTTTCAGAATCCAATAACTTATACAATTTAGATTTGCCATAAAATTATTAATTATGTTTATTTTTTTACATTATACACTGAAAAACATTACTTTACAAACAATATTAATAAATATAATTTACAGATGAGTGATGGAGTGGCCAACTTAGATGTTCCATCGATGAATACCAACACCCCAGTTCGCAAGATATAGAGATACGTTAAACGTCTACTAACAGTGTTTCCGGAAGTAATAGAAAGAAATAAAATAAAGTTAAGAATTATCATACTAATGTTAGAAAAATTATGTCTTCGGACCACTTTATGTTTAGAAAGGAATTTCAAAAAAGGTTAAAGTTTATGTCATAGTAAAATCCTTCTCAGTGCCAATTGAAAACACTTTCATCCATTATTTGGAAAAGATACTGTTGGTAAACCACCCCTGAAGTCAAACATGTTTGCGCGATTCCGGGATGATACACTTCTTATTTTAAATCATGATAATAAGGAGAAAATGGTCAGCTATTGGAAAAGGATATTTATAGGAAAAAATCTTACTCGAGTGTCCTACTAAATTTTCTCTCTCGCTTACCGCATTGAATGAAAATAGGCATTCTAAAATCCAAGGTCTTAAAATACTGGATTTGCAACACCGAATCGAAAATAGCAAAGAAATTATTCAAGCCAAATGGTTATCTCATAAAATAAAAGAAAAGACCAAGGAAATGAGAAAAAGAAGATTTCAAAATAGTACATGAAAAGCATGAAACGCGTTTTGAAAAGTAGAAGATAGTGGTATTATCAGATTCAAGATTCTGAAGACATCTAATACCTTCACAGCTAAATACAAAATCAGAACAGAGTTACATTAAAAACTTCTTTTAGACAATAAGCCAACTAACCATCAATTTCTCGCTATTTCAATTTTTCCTGCTATAAGCATTTACAGAATGAGGATTCTAATGAGCTATTTCTTTTAAGCAAATATTGTTAAATAAGGGCTTCCCTAATCTCTCTGCCTGCCTGTCTCTCTGTTTGTCTCTTTCTCTCTGTCTTTCTGACTGTCGCTCATCTCCTCTCTCTTTCTCTCACTATGTGAGTAACATTCAACCGTACACTCTGAGCTAAATTTGTTTTCAGATATTTTAGTCTATAAAATTAAACGAACATTGGTTGGGCGCGTAGTAAAAACAAATAATGCAATCAAGGTTGCGATCTTGCGAAAACATCAGTCAAATTATGTACATACATTTGTTAGAATAAAATAAGAACTGTCTAATGTAGAAAAGACAATTCATCCAGTAGATCTGTTTCGTCCTTATTGGGAACAAGTACTGTCCAGAATTTTCCGCTGACAGGTCTCGAAACTGGGCACGTCCGCTTCGTAATCTGGTGATCTAACCACTGAGGCATCCTACCGCAGGCTACACATAATTTTCAGTTATATACCAACTAATTTTTTGAGCCCTGTTCGTGGCAAATTATCGGCAGTATGTAATAAGTCCCAAATAAGGACGAAGCAGGTCTACTGGATTGATTTCCTTTTCTACATTATACAATGCTTTGATTATACTGACAAATGAATGTACTTATGGGTCAGGTGCTAATATCAAGATTGCAAACTTGATTTAAGTCGTATTACTTTCACATCACTGTATTGTAGATGTAAATTCTTTCGAATGTTTTCTCTCTGCTTCCTACCTCTTCTTCTTCATAAGCTTTAAAATAAATATATTTATGTTAACTATTTTTTAACACATTTGACATCATAACTGGGTTTATTTATACTTATCATCTCAGGTATTAATATAATACTGGATATTCCTAATTCAAATTTAATCTTGTCTTTATTTTAAAACAACGGCGCTCTAAACATTGCAATTCACGGGTGTGCAGAAACGAAAGCAGCATTATTCTTATTCTGTTTGCACAGTTTATTTTTATTTTTTATCGTGATTGCCCCCAAAACAGGGAAGCATACTCACACGCCAAGTCTTTAATAGAATGGAAAATCATTTTGATGGCATGTTGTAGTTTTTCACAGTACAAAACATGATTAGCTATAGACGTAGGTGCACCGCCAATCATATTTTGCACACAGTAGGTTTGCATGTACTCCAACAAACGTATATTAAACATTCTCCTGCATCTTGCTAAATATAATTGTCCACGGACATCATTCTAATTGTAGATAACTTTAGATGCAGATGGCAGTGGGAATACTGAGTAGAAAAGATTTCGTTGTGGATGTTATAAGATTCAAGTCGGCTGTAAATATGTGAACGCCAAAGCGGAAAGCAATTCGAATGCACTTTATTTCCTATTCACCTTTGTATTGTAAGTGAATATTCACAGGATACTTATCAACAGCATACATACAAAACGGGCAAACCTAAGCAATAACAGTATTACGCACAACATCCAACTCAGTCTGCAAACAATCAGGTTAAAACTTACACAATGCCATATTAATACAATGTCTCAACAAAGCATTGTCTGAATTTTGAATGACAGAAGCTATTGAAATACAAATCTTCTGTTGTCCATAGTTTCTTAAGGAACATAGATCTGCATGTTGTACTATCAGTTCTATGTTTGAGCAATACAGGGAGAAAAGTTATAGTATGGACCTCTTCGTTTTCAATCGGAAATAAAGTATATCGATGACATATGTTGAATTTTTAAAGCAGCTTTTCAGTATGCAAGTGCCTAGAAGAGAAACTCAAACCCGACGTCGTTTACAGGCAGTGCCGAAGAAATGAATATTCATCGAGTTTTCCAGTGAATAAGTTGAAAAATGCAGGCTTACCTTATAACAAAGAAAACTCTTACCAATTAATCCTTTCGCTTTCAGAAATGTCTGACGTCAAATGAATGACTTTCTGATTTTTGTTTTTAAAAATCAAATTTACAAACTCTTAATATAATCAAGGTTGCGAACTTGATATAAACACCTGATCAGTTAAATAAATACATTTGTCATTATAAACTCAGAATTGGCAGCATGAACCTTTCCGGGTCTAATGGGATTTAATGAAATCAAGTTTGGTTTAAAAATGCATTAACACGTAGTGTTAAATGGATAGTGACGGAACGAGACCAAGCGTGCCAAGCGCAATGGGCAGGTATCGGCTCTTTAAAGTATTCGTTGTCACGAGAACCCGAGCAGATAGTGCTCCTCAGCTATAGTTAGCAGACTATCTAAGAGAAGGAAAACTGCAAATGCAAACCATCCCAACCAAGAATGGGCGACCTAGTGTTCTTTTACAGCCCACATAAAAAGATGAATAGCACAAGCAATAATAAAGCCTTACTGCATTGGCCGTCGAGCAGATAAAAATGGTCACCTTATCTGCTTAGTCATACAGGGTAGATAAGCAAGATTAGGCTACTGCAGACACCTTCATCTCTAATTCCATCTAGTTTCCTTTTCTTTTCTGTTCTTCTCAATCCAACAGTAGCGCCCTTTTAGATGCTATAAATATGGTGGATGTTGATAACTGTGCTCAATGTCAGATTGCTAATTATGGTTTTCTTTAAACTTGGTTATGTTTTAACGACAGCGCATTTAATGTGCGCCCATTGAAACAAGCTGGACAAGAAACTTTCTCATGCACTTTGGATAAATTAGAAATCAATATATGTTGTGCTTGTTATAACGGATAAATACGGCATCAACCGTCACGCAGAATAAAAATGTTCGCCTTATCTGATGAATCGTGCTGGGTGGATAAGCGAAATCAGGCTACTGCAGACACCTTTATCTTTTCATTTGTTACACTTTTCTCAATTCAACAGTAACTCTCTATTAGATGCTATGAATATGGTGCGTGTTGATCATATCACTGAGGCCAATATCGGTTTGTCAAATATCAAAAATAATTCAAACTAGCATTCATTAAACCTAGGTTAGGTTTTAACGTCTGCGCATTTAATGTACGAACATGAAAAAATATGGACAACAAGATCTCGCACGCGCTTTGGATAAATTGTAAATCAATATATGTTGCGTAACTGAAACCAGAATGTAGGATCCTACGATCAATACAGAACTGTGTGCACCATCCTTATCTACCTGTTATTGGTTTCGAACATCTGGTACCATAGCATCCGCTCAAGTAGAATAATATTGTCCTTAGCTTATGAGCTGAATCCTATTTAACTGAAAGGATCTCTGCGAACAGCCAACGTTTTGTTGCACATTTAACCACATCTGCCAAAAATCAATGTCAGAAAACTTATTCAGCGTTGCCTATTCGCTGTATCTGCATATGCTCACAACGATAACGGTGCATACGAACTCAAGAACACTTTTTATCCAACTTAAGCTCTTTCCTATGTAGAGCAAGAAGTTCAAATATAGTTTTGATTTTAGGTGACTTGAATGCTTAATTATGGCGCTTAAGTAACGGAGAATTTCATTTTTGTGGAAGATAAACTATAAGCTCGATGCGCAACGATAATGGTGAACGACGATTGGATAGCTGCGTGAAATATATATTATGATTAAATAGCACAAATGTCAGACGTAGTGTAGGGCAGTGTTCCACACGGCGTTCTCCGTCCCTCAAGACCAATATAACTCGTAGCAATTTCCTATAGATGGTGAAATTGTATCCATGATTGCCGTTGGTTTTGACATGTACGATGACTCAATTATCGGTTGTAGATATGAGCTCAAGTTTTCCGGAAAAATAAATAAGGATGAACCTCAAATGGACGTTAGAAACCTTAAAAACCGACTTGGAAACAAAAATATGAAAATATTTAATAATCGAAGTTAACTATTCTTGATGGTAAAATTTAGAATTGACGATGGACGAAGATAGGATCTACTGTGCACAATGTAAAACTAATGCATATGGCAATGAAGACGCCCGTAGAAATAGCTACTTAGACGGTAAATAATCGAAATTATGCGTTAAATTCCTTCTAGCGAGGCTTATTGTAATACACGCAGTGTTGTAAGACGCCGACTTAAGCACAGTCTAAAAGTCAATCCCGACTCCTTTATGGACCAGAAAGACCGAAGAGATGAAGGAAGCATTTGCATCAGTTAATAGTCTTTGTTTGCTCAAACTTATTTGCGCAACAGCCCAGAGTAAATTAGAAGTTAGCAAAACTATAAATGACAGTAGCAACCATCAAATAACCGATAGGTA
The DNA here is from genome assembly GCA_029291075.1 of Eudiplozoon nipponicum. NCBI lineage: Eukaryota > Metazoa > Platyhelminthes > Monogenea > Mazocraeidea > Diplozoidae > Eudiplozoon > Eudiplozoon nipponicum. The sequence continues at coordinate 8,045 of JAQBSW010004134.1, forward strand.
GGCTGTACACTCCAAAGATTAAGCATCTTGGGCACCTGCATCAGTCCCGATCCAGAAAGTATGCCTAAAATAACAGTGTCGACCGTTAAACTCGATGATTTGATTCTGAACTTATTTAAGGATCGTGGCGATATATTTACGGGGGCGATGATTAAATTTGTTCGTATTATAAGGAATGGAGAGACGTGCCGCTTGCTTGAAGTGATTCGACCATCATTTATATATTCAAAAATGGCAATCGTATCTAGGTTATTTGCTTCGATTATCTTACTTCGCCTAAAACTTTGCGTAATTCACATACTGGAGAACAATCCCGATTGGGTCAGGACGATGTTGTCTGGATAATATTTTAACCTAAAGGCAAGTTCTTGAACAGTGATATATACATCGCCGACCCGCAATAGTCGTCTTTCTAGGCTTCATGGGTGCATTTGACTCAATGGATCGCAAGGTTCTAATCGATATTTTGTCGAAAAATTGGAATTCCCACTATATTTGTAAATATTATTTTCGCTCTACAGAAAACAACTTCTGGACACGTTAAAGACTACAACGAATTATTATACGGATTTAATATCAGCAGAAGTATTCATCAAGGCTTTCCCATTTCCCAACTTTTTGTTTAATTTTGTAATATTGACATCACTCTTCTATACGCTCAGAAGGCTGGTTTCGAAGTGCCTCGGGTGATTATTAAACGATTTATTGCATTATTTTTCAACAATAGAGATTCTGCTCAGACCACTTTTATTAGATTATCACTCGTTGTTTTGCCTTTCTATATGACATTTGCACCCTCTAAATATAAGATACTCAGAGAGGATCACTCACCATTCACACCAACTCTGCGGTTGAAAAATTAAGATCTGGAAGTAGTTCACAGTTTTAAAGAGCTTTGCTGATCTATCAATAACCAAAGCAATATGCATGACTCGGTGAGTATGAGAAACGCAAAATCTCGAGCGACTTACTCCAACATTTGCCATTTCTGGAGTAACTCGAGTAGTGAGACATAACCACTTAGAGTTGATGATTTTAGATGCTTACAGACATTTAGCCACCGTTGTTGGAGAAGCAAAGTATAGGTAAGTTACCAACTACGAATAACAAACGTTGACGTCTGAAGACGTATTTCTGAATCGGCCAAAACGCAAATAAGACTCCATTAACTCTGTTGCCTCGGTCACGTTTCACTTATGCTTATAATTCAATTGTCCAGTAGAACATCAACCTCTTTACCCAGCGCCAGATTGGCTTTAGAAACAAGATGGGCAGATGATGACACGGCAAAATCAGCTAAAGTCAACCACATTCAAATAGGGAAATATAGGACCCATTTGTGTGCCAGGATGAGGTCCACGTGTTCAGTATATATCTCGGTTGGAAACCCTGCACGATATAGCATCGAGTCGAGCTGAGTGGCTATCTTGTTGCAGATTTCTAGAATCATTCTCGTAACCTCCTTTTTTTGGGCAGAGTTAGCTACAAGATTTACTTGTGTTTACGACGTGATGCAGTGAAAATCACAATGAAGCTACATTGCCAACGTTGCCTTGCCTTAAAGCTGACTTTGTTGTGTAGAGGTTTAGTTTGTCTCAGTTTTAGGTTATATAGTTAAATATACTTTTATTAACTAGACTCCCCTTCATACATCACTTGTGTGCCTAAATTATTATTTTGTTGATATTACTAATTTTACTTTTTTTAATTTGCTAATTCTACTTTTTTCGCATTGGTATATGGCAGCGAATCATCAGTTACTGACGACGAGGATAATGAACGTGTCTTTAAAGGAAACCACTAAGTTGATGTGTCAACATGTCCGGTAGTATTTTACACATTTTAAGCTTAGTGAATATAGTCAACAAATTGTCAATAACCAATCATAATCACAAAAGGATTGTCCAGAAATGGGTTCGGCTTTGTTCCCGTTCATGGCAAATGTGTTTCTGTGCATTTTAGAGAAAAGGAAGTCCGAGCTATTGAACGAATTGATCATATACAATCATTACGTTGATGACACAGTTATGACCGTGATAGCCATGTACAAACCGAAGAACTGCTTAATAAATGTAACAAATAGGATCTAAATTTTCAACTAAAAAGAGAACAACACTAGATTTTCTTGATGTGTTACAAAAACGTAGAACTGCTCGACCAAGATGCAGATCACTCTTCCTTAAGCAAACATGGACAGTGTCATATCTACATTCCAATAGCAACTGCACATTGAAATGACAAAAATGAATAGTTAAGACATAAAGTAATATGGAAATGCGTAATTGTCCAACTAATTGATAGCAGACTAAGCTAGACGTTGTGTGTACCAGCATCATTTTATAGAGGAAAATAAGCCGTTTTAGAAAATGAAACACGTTAAGGATGTTGTTACAGTCCTCAAGTAAACGGTTTATATTCATCTACAAGATATATTTGAAGAGGCAACGAAGCACATAAAATATAGATTGCGCTAACGCTGCCGTTCATATATTTTGAGGGCTAACACATTTTGAATTAAATCCACCACCAAACTTCATCTCCCAAGTGTGAAAGACAAAATGCTACCGTAATCCGCATCAAACGTTAACTAAAATGATAACTGGACTGTAACACATTTAAGCAGATGCAGTAGAAGATTGACTTATTGTGTCAGAGCACATGCCAAAGGTTTTCTTGCAAAATAAGGTATGTTGCATGTAAGTCTATAACTAAACCTATTGTGTCCTGTGAAAATTGCAACATGGCGATAAAACGCTTTTAAATTATAAATAAGACAGAATGTGTGAGTTTGCTGCCCAATTCGGAGGCAATCACAATAAGATGACGCTTTTCAAATCATGGCAAACAAGACCATTTTGTTTTTGCACTGGTAATACCATGAAACCTTCCTGGCCGCGTGCGGAACTGTGTTAGTTTTGTGTCTTATATTTGAGACTTTTGGATTAATATGTATATATTTTTGTGTACATTTAATGTGTCCTATAAAATAGCTCAAAGGATAAAAATAAGATAACATTTGATTAGAATATCGAAACAATGATTTAACCACTCATAGATGGTAACTACACGCAAAATTATAAAGTCAAACGATTCAGAAATGAGTTAATAATTGATATAAAATCATGAAAAAAGAAAATTAGTTAAAAGTTTAACGAAAATAATTGTTAAAAAGTAATTAAAAAATAAAAATATAAAGCAAAACATGAGAATTAGTTGTGGAGAGAAGAGTCTAGTCAAATTCGCCTTAAATTCTAGAAAGAAGGTTATAGTGGGATCGCGATATGAAAGTCGCGGTTCAAGTTCCTGCCTTAAGGTAAAAATATTATCTATACAGCTTCGTCCCGGACAGAATCCGACTTGTGCTTCTTTAGTATGTGATTCGCGCGAAGCGTTAAGACGACGTAAGATAATCGAAGTAAATAACTTAGATACGACTAATGAGAAGCTTATAAAAATATTACTACTGACCTTTTGAAGATATGAATGATAGTCAACTTAATCCGAAAAATCGACACGGTCTCTTCATTCCATATGACATGAAAACATCAATCAATGCACCACATATTGTCGCCACTACACTTAAATAGTGTTGGAAGCAGGTCATCGGGACCTGCAACTTTGCGATTTTTAAGAGATCAGATTTAATTACATATTCCTAATTCTAGTTTGTTCACGATTAGTTTTCAACATAGTTGATACACGTATACTTTCCCGGATCGAAATTGATTTGCAAATGTTCAGCCCACCTATCAAGATGATACATTTTGTCGATTATTAGATTATTTTTGCACTTAATTATTGTTTAGCGGACGTTATCTTATCGGACCTATAGCGCGAATTATTCAGAACAAATATCGTTAATTACTTGATAAGTACTTTACTTTACTGCGGCTGACTCCTTTTGGAGGATAAGCCGGCTCCATGACATTTCATGGAGTTTCTTGGGAATTCGGTACAAGTGGTGTCCCCTCACCACTCGAATTACTTGATAAGAACGCTTCTTCAATCTCAGTCATTCTATTTGAAAAAGATTTAATATTAACTTCCAAACTGTGCTTAAATTGGCGTCTTATAGTTCTACAAATAATTTTATATTTTGAGCTAGCAGAAAGTCTGCGCCAGGTTTCATGATGATAGACTTTTGGAGACCCAGATAACAGTTTTACTGGAGCCTACATCGCCACACACAGCGGTGTCTGCGTCGAGCATAGGCGAGCTTAACTTTCCCCACAATAAGTTTGAATTGGCAGTACCAAGACCAGTTAACATCGATTTTAGTGAATCTTCATATTTTTTTAAAGACAGCTGTTCCAGTTGGCTTTGTGGTTTATGCTTATTTAGCTTCTTTGTGTAACTGACCCATTAATTACTTACATATGTCAGTATAAACTAAGAATTGTATAGTGTAGAAAAGGCAATTCATCCAGTAGACCGGTTTCGTCCTTATTGGGAACTCATCAAGTACTGGCCAGAATTTGCCGCGGACAGGATACGAACCTGGGCACGTCTGCTTCGGAATCTGGTGCTCTAACCACTGAGCTATCCTGCCGCACACTACACTACACACAATTTTCAGTTATATACTAACTAATGTAACTTGGTTAGTCAATTTTTCCTTTAGGTGGAGCTCATATGGCATCCATTTAGACCCAAGGTTCCAACTAACCATGCCCAATCTGTCATTACTGAACAGACACCACATTACATGGGGAAGTGGTATTGAAATGAACATTTATATAATTAAACGAACATTGGTTGCGCGGGTGGTGATAACAATTATTATAATCAAGGTTGCGGTCTTGATATAAACACCTGACCCATTAATTACTTACATATGTCAGTATAAACTAAGAATTGTATAGTGTAGAAAAGGCAATTCATCCAGTAGACCGGTTTCGTCCTTATTGGGAACTCATCAAGTACTGGCCAGAATTTGCCGCGGACAGGATACGAACCTGGGCACGTCTGCTTCGGAATCTGGTGCTCTAACCACTGAGCTATCCTGCCGCACACTACACTACACACAATTTTCAGTTATATACTAATTAATGTAACTTGGTTAGTCAATTTTTCCTTTAGGTGGAGCTCATATGGCATCCATTTAGACCCAAGGTTCCAACTAACCATGCCCAATCTGTCATTACTGAACAGACACCACATTACATGGGGAAGTGGTATTGAAATGAACATTTATATAATTAAACGAACATTGGTTGCGCGGGTGGTGATAACAATTATTATAATCAAGGTTGCGGTCTTGATATAAACACCTGACCCATTAATTACTTACATATGTCAGTATAAACTAAGAATTGTATAGTGTAGAAAAGGCAATTCATCCAGTAGACCGGTTTCGTCCTTATTGGGAACTCATCAAGTACTGGCCAGAATTTGCCGCGGTCAGGATACGAACCTGGGCACGTCTGCTTCGGAATCTGGTGCTCTAACCACTGAGCTATCCTGCCGCACACTACACTACACACAATTTTCAGTTATATACTAACTAATGTAACTTGGTTAGTCAATTTTTCCTTTAGGTGGAGCTCATATGGCATCCATTTAGACCCAAAGTTCCAACTAACCATGCCCAATCTGTCATTACTGAACAGACACCACATTACATGGGGAAGTGGTATTGAAATGAACATTTATATAATTAAACGAACATTGGTTGCGCGGGTGGTGATAACAATTATTATAATCAAGGTTGCGGTCTTGATATAAACACCTGACCCATTAATTACTTACATATGTCAGTATAAACTAAGAATTGTATAGTGTAGAAAAGGCAATTCATCCAGTAGACCGGTTTCGTCCTTATTGGGAACTCATCAAGTACTGGCCAGAATTTGCCGCGGACAGGATACGAACCTGGGCACGTCTGCTTCGGAATCTGGTGCTCTAACCACTGAGCTATCCTGCCGCACACTACACTACACACAATTTTCAGTTATATACCAACTAATGTAACTTGGTTAGTCAATTTTTCCTTTAGGTGGAGCTCATATGGCATCCATTTAGACCCAAGGTTCCAACTAACCATGCCCAATCTGTCATTACTGAACAGACACCACATTACATGGGGAAGTGGTATTGAAATGAACATTTATATAATTAAACGAACATTGGTTGCGCGGGTGGTGATAACAATTATTATAATCAAGGTTGCGGTCTTGATATAAACACCTGACCCATTAATTACTTACATATGTCAGTATAAACTAAGAATTGTATAGTGTAGAAAAGGCAATTCATCCAGTAGACCGGTTTCGTCCTTATTGGGAACTCATCAAGTACTGGCCAGAATTTGCCGCGGACAGGATACGAACCTGGGCACGTCTGCTTCGGAATCTGGTGCTCTAACCACTGAGCTATCCTGCCGCACACTACACTACACACAATTTTCAGTTATATACTAACTAATGTAACTTGGTTAGTCAATTTTTCCTTTAGGTGGAGCTCATATGGCATCCATTTAGACCCAAAGTTCCAACTAACCATGCCCAATCTGTCATTACTGAACAGACACCACATTACATGGGGAAGTGGTATTGAAATGAACATTTATATAATTAAACGAACATTGGTTGCGCGGGTGGTGATAACAATTATTATAATCAAGGTTGCGGTCTTGATATAAACACCTGACCCATTAATTACTTACATATGTCAGTATAAACTAAGAATTGTATAGTGTAGAAAAGGCAATTCATCCAGTAGACCGGTTTCGTCCTTATTGGGAACTGATCAAGTACTGGCCAGAATTTGCCGCGGACAGGATACGAACCTGGGCACGTCTGCTTCGGAATCTGGTGCTCTAACCACTGAGCTATCCTGCCGCACACTACACTACACACAATTTTCAGTTATATACTAACTAATGTAACTTGGTTAGTCAATTTTTCCTTCAGGTGGAGCTCATATGGCATCCATTTAGACCCAAAGTTCCAACTAACCATGCCCAATCTGTCATTACTGAACAGACACCACATATGAGCTCCACCTAAAGGAAAAATTGACTAACCAAGTTACATTAGTTAGTATATAACTGAAAATTGTGTGTAGTGTAGTGTGCGGCAGGATAGCTCAGTGGTTAGAGCACCAGATTCCGAAGCAGACGTGCCCAGGTTCGTATCCTGTCCGCGGCAAATTCTGGCCAGTACTTGATGAGTTCCCAATAAGGACGAAACCGGTCTACTGGATGAATTGCCTTTTCTACACTATACAATTCTTAGTTTATACTGACATATGTAAGTAATTAATGGGTCAGGTGTTTATATCAAGACCGCAACCTTGATTATAATAATTGTTATCACCACCCGCGCAACCAATGTTCGTTTAATTGTCTGCAATATGTCCTACGAGAAAAAGTTTACAATTCTAAAATTATTATTGTTACATTTCATTTAGTTCAACTGTAAATTTATCAGTTTATTATCCCGCGGCAATGGGCTGTGTTTGTCTAGTTTCAGGGTAGCCTAAGTGCTGCCAAATTATCAAATGCTATAGGTTGTAATTTTGCTTTGAGTGACAAAGTAGCTCCCGGCAGCACAGCTTCTTTGGGTGTTAAATATGTTTGTCTTTCAATGTTTGCCAAACTTCGCGTTGCTCTGACGTTTCGGTCATGTTTTACTTTGGCTATCTTTAGTGCTCGTTGTATAGTCACACCCAAAAGTTTCACCGAAAGCAAAATAAAACAACGCACAAGCAACATTCTTCTTTAGCATCTCATCATCTTATAAGCTTTAATACAACTTACTTTTATCTAATTCTAGTTTTTAATTAACAGTTATGCATTCATATATCTGTATTTAGATATATTTTTATAAATTCTTCCATATTTAGATAATTGCATCTCTAGTTACACCAGTTTACAAGAAGTTATAAAGTCATTTGACCTGTCATATTTAGACAAGCCATTCTGTTTTAAAATTCATGCTAAGAATACATCAATCTATATATCTAACATCCATCTACATCAACTTAATTTGCTCAGGTTTCTGCATTTCAAACAATATCGGATCGTAAACAAGCTTCAAAAGTTGCACTGATTAAGTAAAAAGCTTTTTCAAGTCAGTGAAGCTATTTTATTGAAATTGCCTGATCTGCGTTTTGTTGCTCCAGTAGTTTACTTTTTGCAAAATATTTCGGCCATACTTACCGTAGGCCTTCATCAGTTGCATTTTGTTTCACAAGTTTAACAAACGAAACAAATGAAGCAAGCGCGTTATTTCCTCTAGCCATAATATTTATAACTATACTTCAGACTGATATTTCATTAGATATTCGCGTGTCACATGTGTGTGTGTGCATTTTCTTAACTTGTTTTCATCTAACTAATTTAGACCAGAGTGGCTGAATAATAAGTTATCAATTGCATGCGTTAACTATTCGTTTTACACACTATGTAACTGAGATGGCCCCCGTTTTCCGGTGGGGGAGACCCATAATTCAGAAACACTCGTCATAAAAACATGCCATGAGTGATAAAACTAGAAGTCCGAAAGACCAATGCACATGTTAAATTTAAATTCAAACCACTTGGGTTGTACTCAAGAGACAAATTAATAAAAGTTTTTATTGGGATACTATTAAATAGGCGCACGCCACGCATGTGCATGTGTATGTGTATGCATAACTAAAAAAACTTCGCTAAAATATAATTGATACAAATGTACGTACATCTATATGAAACTGCAGTCAATAGACGTTAATTTAACCTTTGCACGCGTCAGACAAATTATTATTTATAAATATTGTACTATTAGAATAATTTTAATAGGTTGGGCGAGGGTGCAAAACAGAAAATTAGAGTTTAAATCACTAAGAGTTTTAAAATCAAACGAATAGTTAGAGATGAAATTTTGAAAGACTATATTCATACTAATTGATTATTCATTACTTGAACATAAAACACACTAATTAGTCAATCTTTATCCGATGTTCTTATTCTTTTACTGGAGCTAGCTTCAGTTTCAATTTATGTAATCGCCTTTTCCTGCCATTAGCTAATGCGGTATTCCAAATCGGACCTTAAGATTTTTCAACAGCTGTTTCATTCATAATATTATCTCTAGATTTAATTTCTATAGATTCCCTAATCAATCTCATCACCCTATTACGACTACATATTGCTATGCGTTTGCATTCCTCCCAGTTGATAGTATGCCCAGTCTCCACTACATGACGAGCAAGATCTGATTTAGCAATATGTCCATACTTACACGCATATTTATGTTCACTTCTTCTTACTTTGATTGGGTGCGTGGTCTCACCAACATACTTGTGACTACAATCATTGCATGGGATATCATACACTTCTGACGTTTCTAAGGGGTCAATCCTTTCTTTCTGATTAGGGAGTATAGTGCCAAGTGTAAGATGCTGTTTTAAAACGGTCCTCATATTGTATTTTAAAGCTAATGATTTCACTTTCCTACTTTATATAAAGTCCGGTAATACCATGACCTTTCGCTTTTCCTTCTCCTTATCCGCTTTTATGTACCCCAAACTAGGATTAAACTTCTTCACGACGTCCATCATTGTTGCATCTATTAAATGAGGAAGGTAACCCTTAGCCTTGAATATATTGCGTAGTATACCTAATTCTAACTTCCAATGCTTTATATCTGTTAACTTGAGACTTCTTATTGTTAATGACTTTAAGATACCGACTTTCGTACGATACGGGTGATTGGACTTGAAATTAAGAAGGATTCCTGAATAAATATCCTTCCTATAAATGTCTCTTCCCAATTTCTGACCATTTCTAATTAATTTGACATCCAAACATGATAATTCACCTGATAACTCCCTTTCTAAGGTAAATTGGAGTTCGCTCATTCGATTAGCTAAATTTAGGAAATTTACCAAAATTCATTATCACCATGGTTCCAGAATAAAGATATGTCAACCAAGAAACAGATACAATTTTAGTTTTAGTGGAGTCTTATCCAACAGATTATTTTCCAAATAATGCATAGCTATTGGGACCGACAAAGGTAGTCCCAATGGAACGCCTTGAATTTATTAATAAAATTCATTCCAAAATTTAAAATAAGTTGAGGACATACAAATACACATCATCTCCATGATGTGTCCTATCGTCATTTTGCTTCCTAATATTAAGGGGTGATCAACTAGGAAACGTCTAAAACAATCCAGAGCCTCAGGTACCGGTATATTCGTGTACATAGATACTACATCTAAGCTTACTAATCTATCCTTTCCTTCTAGTACAAATTTATCAATAATTTCAACCAAACGATATGAATTAAGCAAGATATGTTCTAAGAAATAGGAATAATTTCTTATTCTATGGCACAAAAACATTGAAATATTATATGTTGGGGAGTGTTGTATATTCACTATAATTCTTAAAGGATTCCCCGGCTTATGCACTTTAACTAAACCATAAACTCTGGGTGCAAACGTATCTCTTTGAATGAGAGTGTTACCACGCGTCGAATCAAATTCCTCATTAGCAATCATATTATTGATTAATAATTTTACTTGCCCTTGTAACTTATCAGTAGGGTCTTTTGTTATTTTAGTGTATACTTCAGCATTACTTAACTGTTCTATCATTTTATTGTTATAATCAGATTGATTCATCAGAACTGTAGCTCCTCCTTTATCCGCCTTAAGACATATACCATTATTTGATACTAAATCCTTTCAAAGACGTTTAATTTCATAATTAGGCTTAACTTTAACCTCTTGGTGTGTTAAAACCATTGGGGCAACGTCTAATTCAAATTTCACCCTATCATTATCCGAAAAAAGCTTTGCCGTTTTGACAGCCTCATTAATTAATTCGTTTCTAACCGATCTTTCATTAGGGATAGCCATATTTAAACCACGGTTACGTAGTTCAACTTGATCCTTCTTAAGATTTAGTGTTGATAGATTTACTATTCTATTAGTCCCGATTAAATTATCATTTTCTTGGGATCTATAATTTCCAAAGTCAGCTAATTTATTATGATGTCTAATTCTTACTTTTTTATTTCTCTATTACTGGCTTTATCACTGAAATCCTCAATGCATTTAAAATCATCTGCGAGCAAATGGGAAGTTAACATCGATCTTAGTTTAGTTTTTTCCTTAATAAGTATAATTTTACGTTTAATTAAATTACGAATCAAAGTTTTTATAATATTTATACAAAGGTCATTCTTAAGAGACATACCATAAGCATTTAACTTGAAATTAAATTTAATACGAAAACATCTAGGAAAAATATCATGTTTTAAACAAATTTTTAAAAAGGAAATATTTGACACTTGCCTCCCGATTTGTTGTTTCAATAACGTATATTTATTAAACCATTTAACGGCATTGCTGCTATAATTCCATGTTAAATGATTCTTGAAGGAACTTCTTATTTGCGAACCTGGATTAATTGAAATTACCAGATCTGCGTTTTGACTAACGCAGCTTTCATTGTTACAGTAATTTTCTTTTTGCATTATATTTCGATCCACTTTACCGTAGATCGTCATCAGATGCATTTCACGAAAAAATGAAGCTAGCGCGTTATTTCCTCTAGTCCTAATATTTATATACGCCAGACTGACTTTTCATTAGATATTCGCGTGTCACATGTGTGTGTGTGTGTTTGTGCATTTTCATAACCGTTGTTTTCATTATAACTAATTTAGACCAGAGTGGCTGAATAATAATTTATCAATTGCAAGCGATAACTATTCGTTTTACACACTTAATGTAAATGACGTAACTGAGATGGGGGAGACCCATAATTCAGAAACACTCGTCATAAAAACATGCCATGAGTGATAAAGCCAGAAGTCCGAAAGACTAATGCACAAGTTAAATTACAATTCAAACCACTAGGTTGTACTCAAAATAGACAAGTTAATAACAGTTATTGGCGCACGCCACGCATGTGCATGTGCATGTGTATGCATAACTAAAAACTTGGTTAACTTATTTTTGATACACATGTACGTACATCTAAATGAAACTGCAGTAAATAGACATTAATTTACCCTTTGCACGCGTCAGACAAATTATTACTTATAAATATTGTATTATTAGAATAATTCCAATAGGTAGGGTGGGGGTGCAAAACAGAAAATTAGGGTTGAAATCACTAAATGTTTTAAAATCAAACGAAAAGTTAAAGATTAAATTTTGAAGACTATATTCATAATAATTGATTATTCATTTCTTGAATAAAAGCCCACTAATTAGTCAATCTTAATCTGATGTTCTTAGTCTTTTACCGGAGCTAGCTTCAGTTACCAATTCACGCAATCATCTTTTCCTTCCATTAACTAATGCAGTTTTCAAAATCGGACCTAAAGATTTTTCAACAGCTGTTTCATTCATAATATTATATCTAGATTTAATTTCCATAGATTTCCTAATCAATCTCATCACCCTATTACGACTACATATTGCTATGCGTTTGCATTCCTCCCAGTTGATAGTATGCCCAGTCTCCACTACATGACGAGCAAGATCTGATTTAGCAATATGTCCATACTTACACGCAGTTTTATGTTCACTCTTCTTACTTTGATTGGGCGCATGGTCTCACCAACATACTTGAGACTACAATCATTGCATGGGATCTCATACACTTCTGAAGTGTCTAAGGGTTCAATCTTTTCTTTTTGGTTAGGGAGTATAGTGCCAAGTGTAAGGGGCTGTTTTAAAACGGTCCTCATATTGTATTTTAAAGCTAATGATTTCACTTTCCTACTTAATATAGAGTCCGGTAATACCATGACCTTCCGCTCTTCCTTCTCCTTATCCGCTTTTATGTATCTCAAACTAGGATTAAATTTCTTCACCACGTCCCTCATTGTTGCATCTATTAAATGAGGAGGGTAACCATTAGTCTTGAATATATCGCGTAGTCTACCTAATTCTAACTTCCTATGCTTTATATCTGTTAACTTGAGACTTCTTAATGTTAATGACTTTAAGATACCGACTTTCATACGATACGGGTGATTGGACTTGAAATTAAGAAGGATTCCTGAATAAGTATCCTTCCTATAAATATCTCTTCCCAATTTCTGACCATTTCTAATTAATTTGACATCCAAAAATGGTAATTCACCTGATAATTCCCTTTCTAAGGTAAATTGTAGTTCGCTCATTCGATTAGCTAAATTTAAGAAATTTACCAATTCATTATCACCATGGTTCCAGATCAGTAATATATCATCCAAGAAACGTAGGTACACTTTTGGTTTCAATGGAGTCTTATCCAACAGATTATTTTCCAAATAATGCATAATGATATTAGCTATTGGGACCGACAAAGGTTGTCCCATTGGAACGCCTCTAATTTGTTTATAAAATTCATTCCGAAATTTAAAATAAGTGGAGGACATACAAATACACATCATCTCCATGACGTGTCCTAACGTCATTTTGCTTCCTTCGAATATTAATGGGTGATCAACTAGGAAACGTCTAAAACAATCCAGAGCCTCAGGTACCGGTATATTTGTGTACATAGATACTACATCTAAGCTTACTAATCTATCCTTTTCATCTAGTACACATTTATCAACAATTTCAACCAAATGATATGAATTAAGCAAGGTATGTTCTAAGAAATAGGAATATTTTCTTATTCTATGGCACAAAAACTTTGAAATTTTATATGTTGGGGAGTGTTGTACATTCACTATAATTCTTAAAGGATTACCCGGCTTATGCACTTTAACTAAACCATAAACTCTGGGTGCAAACGTATCTCTTTGAATGAGAGTGTTACCATGCGTCGAATCCAATTCCTCATTAGCAATCATATTATTGATTAATAATTTTACTTGCCCTTGTAACTTATCAGTAGGGTCTTTTGTTATTTTAGTGTATACTTCAGCATTACTTAACTGTTCTATCATTTTATTGTTATAATCAGATTGATTCATCAGAACTGTAGCTCCTCCTTTATCCGCCTTAAGACATATACCATTATTTGATACTACATCCTTTCAAAGAAGTTTAATTTCATAATTAGGCTTAACTTTAACCTCTTGGTGTGTTAAAACCATTGGGGCAACGTCTAATTCAAATTTCACCCTATCATTATCCGAAAAAAGCTTTGCCGTTTTGACAGCCTCATTAATTAATTCGTTTCTAACCGATCTTTCATTAGGGATAGCCATATTTAAACCACGGTTACGTAGTTCAACTTGATCCTTCTTAAGATTTAGTGTTGATAGATTTACTATTCTATTAGTCCCGATTAAATTATCATTTTCTTGGGATCTATAATTTCCAAAGTCAGCTAATTTTTTATGATGTCTAATTCTTACTTTTTTATTTCTCTATTACGGGCTTTATCACTGAAATCCTCAATGCATTTAAAATCATCTGCGTGCAAAAGGGAAGTTAACATCGATCTTAGTTTAGTTTTTTCCTTAATAAGTATAATTTTACGTTTAATTAAATCACGAATCAAAGTTTTTATAATATTTATACAAAGGTCATGCTTAAGAGACATACCATAAGCATTTAACTTAAAATTTAATTTAAAACGAAAACATTTAGGAATAACATCATGTTTTAAACAAATACTTAAAAAGGAAATATTTGACACTTGCCTCACGATTTGTTGTTTCAATAACGTATATTTATTATACCATTTAACGGCATTGCTGCTATAATTCCATGTTAAATGTTTCTTGAAGGAACTTCTTAGTTGCGAACCTGGATTAATTGAAATTACCAGATCTGCGTTTTGACTAACGCAGCTTTCATTGTTCCAGTAATTTTCTTTTTGCATTATATTTCGATCTACTTTACCGTAGATCTTCATCAGATGCATTTCACGAAAAAATGTAGCAAGCGCGTTATTTCCTCTAGTCTTAATATATATATATATATATATATATATATATATATATATATATATATATATTATTATTATATATATTACTTATAAGTTAGGAAAACACAAATAACAAAGTGGATAAAGGCCATTTATTTCGTGAATACTAATCATCTCTTATACAATCATACATATTTATACATTTTGGGTTTTCAATTGATTATGCTAGTGGTAACAAATCTGACTCGTTTTTACTGCTGTTTCTTGTTTTGACTAGTTGGTGAGTGTGTATGCGTTTGTGTTTGTGTGTATGCGTGTTTGCATGTAAAGGTCATTCTCGCAGTATTGCGAAGTGATGTCTGATATCTTGTCATTATTGTTTTGATAGCTTGAGAATTAACCATTTGTGCGAATTGTTCACTGTTACATATACAAGTGCTATTTTTCCCAGTATAGTTGATCGTTTCACCTCGTTGCGCAAAGTTTTCACGTGGTAACAACGCCAGTGTTGTTATTTGCACTTCAGTTTGTTGCCAATCCGATTGTACGTTTGTTGATTCTAGTCGAGGGCCTGTTTGTTCTTGGCTGGATACTAGTAGATTGTTGTTGAATTTTGTTATTCTTGGCCAGTCGATAAGGATGTCATGTTGATGAAAATTTTGAATATTAAGGTCAGGTGCTTGTTGTTTTATGTAAAGTGCTTCGTAGATAAATAGAGATAGAGAGGATACCGGCAAGCAGGTTTTCCTAAACTTACCATTTAGAGGCGACGTACCAGCCTCAATAATTGCACGGCGGCTGAATAGAATAACTAAGAAGAACTTTCCCAGTGTTAAAGTTAATATGACATTTAGCACACAGAGAATCATGAGGTTGGATGCCAAAGATCAATTGCCAATTCTCTCCAAATCATTCATAGTCTACAAATTCTCATGTATGTGCGGTAGCACATATATCGGACGTACGAAGAAGCAATTGATAAGCAGAATCCAGCAACATTTGCCACAGAAATTGATTAACAAAGGCTTGCCACCGTCAGGAAAATCAGCTATTTCCGATCATATATTGGCAACGGGGCACCCTGTCAATTCGACCAATTTCACAATTCTACATAAAGCAAAATCAGAAAAATTATTATTTATCTACGAAGCACTTTACATAAAACAACAAGCACCTGACCTTAATATTCAAAAGTTTCATCAACATGATATCCTTATCGACTGGCCAAGAATAACAAAATTCAACAACAATCTACTAGTATCCAGCCAAGAACAAACAGGCCCTCGACTAGAATCAACAAACGTACAATCGGATTGGCAACAAACTGAAGTGGAAATAACAGAGGCGCATACGATGACAGAAGTCTCCAAACAATGTGAGCGTTTAACACTGCAATCAACACTGGCGTTGTTACCACGTGAAAACTTTGCGCAACGAGGTGAAACGATCAACTATACTGGGAAAAATAGCACTTGTATATGTAACAGTGAACAATGCGCACAAATGGTTAATTCTCAAGCTATCAAAACAATAATGACAAGATCTCAGACATCACTTCGCAATACTGCGAGAATGACCTTTACATGCAAACACGCATACACACAAACACAAACGCATACACACTCACCAACTAGTCAAAACAAGAAACAGCAGTAAAAACGAGTCAGATTTGTTACCACTAGCATAATCAATTGAAAACCCAAAATGTATAAATATGTATGATTGTATAAGAGATGATTAGTATTCACGAAATAAATGGCCTTTATCCACTTTGTTATTTGTGTTTTCCTAATTATAAGAATACTGTTTAATTAAAAAGGAATGGACATCATAAATAAATAAATAAATAAATAAATATATATATATATATATATATATATATATATATATATATATATATATATATATTAAGACTAGAGGAAATAACGCGCTTGCTTCATTTTTTCGTGAAATGCATCTGATGAAGATCTGCGGTAAAGGAGATCGAAATATAATGCAAAGAAAATTACTACATAACAATAGAAAGCTTTAGGTGGTCAAACACAGTCAGGTAATTCCAATTAATCCCAGGTAGGCAACTAAGTTCAACTAAAGAATCATTTACATGAATTATAGCAGCAATGCGTTAGTATTAATAATATACATTATTGAAACAACAAATCGTGAGGCAAGTGTCAAAAATTTCCTTTTAAGTATTTGTTTAAAACATGTCAATATTCCTAAATGCTTTCGTTTCAAAATAAAATTTTAAGTTAAATGCGTATGGTATGCCTCTTAAGAATGACCTTTGTATAAATATTATGAAAACTTTCGTTCGTGATTTAATTAAACGTAAAATTATACTTATTAAGAAAAAAAATAAACTAAGATCGATGTTAACTTCCCTTTTGCACGCAGATGATTTTAAATGCATTGAGGATATACACAAATATTCCGGTACCTG
The DNA here is from genome assembly GCA_029291075.1 of Eudiplozoon nipponicum. Lineage (NCBI taxonomy): Eukaryota > Metazoa > Platyhelminthes > Monogenea > Mazocraeidea > Diplozoidae > Eudiplozoon > Eudiplozoon nipponicum. The sequence goes on from JAQBSW010004134.1 coordinate 25,306, forward strand.
TTTTAGACGTTTCCTAGTTGATCACCCATTAATATTCGAAGGAAGCAAAATGACGTTAGGACACGTCATGGAGATGATGTGTATTTGTATGTCCTCCACTTATTTTAAATTTCGAAATGAATTTTATAAACAAATTAGAGGCGTTCCAATGGGACAACCTTTGTCGGTTCCAATAGCTAATATCTTTATGCATTATTTGGAAAATAATATGTTGGATAAGACTCCATTGAAACCAAAAGTGTACCTACGTTTCTTGGATGATATATTACTGATCTGGAACCATGGTGATAATGAATTGGTAAATTTCTTAAATTTAGCTAATCAAATGAGCGAACTACAATTTACCTGAGAAAGGGAATCGTCAGGTGAATTATCATTATTAGATGTCAAATTAATTAGAAATGGTCTGAAATTGGGAAGAGATATTTATAGGAAGGATACTTATTCAGGAATCCTTCTTAATTTCAAGTCCAATCACCCGTATCGTATGAAAGTCGGCATCTTAAAGTCATTAACATTAAGAAGCCTCAGCTTAACATATATAAAACATAGGAAGTTAGAATTGGATAGACTGTGCGATATATTCAAGGCAAATAGTTATCTTCCTCAGTTTATAGATGCAACAATGTTGGATATCGAGAAAAAGTTAATCTTAATTTGAAGTACATAAAAGCGGATAAGGAGAAGGAAGAGCGGAAGCTCATGGTATTACCGGACTCTATAATAAGTAGGAAAGTGAAATCATTATCTTTAAAATACAATATAAGGACCGTTTTAAAACAGTTCCTTACACTAGGCACTATATTCTCTAACCAAATGAAAAGGTTGAACCCTTATAAACATCAGGAGTGTATGAGATCCCATTCAATGATTGTAGTCACAAGTATGTTGGTTGGACCATGCGCCCAATCAAAGTAAGAAGAGGTGAACATAAAACTGCGTGTAAGTATGGGTATATTGCTAAATCTAGTCTTGCTCGTCATGTAGTGGAGATGGGACATACTATCAACTGGGATGAATGCAAACGCATAGCAATATGTAGTCGTAATAGGGTGACGAGATTGATTAGAGAATCTATCGAAATTAAATCTAGAGATAATATTATGAATGAAACAGCTGTTGAAAACTCGTTAGGTTCGATTTTGAATACCGCATTAGCTAATATCAGGAAAAGGTGATTGCACGAAAAATGCAAATACTACCTTCTTAGTAAAGATTGTACATCATGCGTTTGCCGAAATCGTTATAAAGTCTACATGCGATATATATGAAACCTGTCATTAGATTAATCATACTCCATACTTACGTACATATACATTAGCTCTCAAAAAAACTATAAATAACCAGTTTGCTTGATTTACAAAAACTTCTTAAATATATGTATCTAGCAGGTAGTGTATGCCAATTTTCAATAAAATCAACGAGGTAAAAGTTATAAATAGGTGTAATTCTAATTATACTCACTCTTGTAACTAAAGATCGTTTATTAGTATTAGTCGATAGTACGTCTCTATTTGTCAAATGTCATTCCAATTTCATAAAGTTCGTTTAAGCAGCATGAGAAAAAGTAAGTGTGATTAATGGGTCCCCACGTAGCTCTAACAACAATCATAGTGTTCTTAAACTGTGTTATAGAAACCAACTTTAAAAAAGTATTTCGTTTTTCAAAAAGGGAAAACTTAATTCACAGGATGAAATAACAAAACATCCTGCACAATTTACCTGATTATCGGGTTGCGATCCGATTTGTTTGCATCCGCTGTCTTCCTGATTTTTTCTCCATAATTTTCGATATCCGGTTACGGATATCTATTTCAATGGAAAGCTCATTTCATACTAAGTTGACAATCAATATATCCTGCACAATTACAAGTATCGCTTTTGTTCCAATTGTTCAAATAATAATTAGATACTGTTTGTTGCAAATGTGTATTAGGTGTTGCGCACCTAGTAACAAATTAGTTCAAATAGGATCAGAAGGAGAAAGCAAAGGTAGCATGAACGGAAGGTATAATCTCATCTGCACAATTATTTTGTGATTATTAGCGACTCTTCAGTAGGAGCCAGTATGCCAAATATATATTTCAGTGAGGAATGTGGAACAGTTTATATGAAGTTAACTCCAATACTGCATGTTGACACATTCGTATAGGTGATTGTACCACCCAAATGTCCCATATTCATCATCCAAATATATAGTGGGCATATGGCGTAATATAGGCTCTTACTGATGAGTTTCTAGTAAGCACGAAATCAATGTGTACACGAGATTATACCTTCAGTTCATGCTGATTTTTGTTTATCGTTCTAGTTCTATTTGAACTAATTTGTTACTAAGTGCGCAACATCTTATACACAATTGTTAAAATAAGATACTGAAGAAGAATTTATTATCTAATAATATATGCGAAATAAGCAAACACTGAGCACATTTAACAATTATCAGTCAACCATGCTAAAACATTAAAAACACGATGTTAGGTAAGCCCATAGAAAAACCATTGCACAAACAACTTGCCTCAATGTGCATTGTATTTTTATTGCAAATGCCTTCAAACGGTGAATAATTTATTGTAATGTGTTCGGTAAAGCATGAATTCAAGTACAATTTCAATAGTGGCTAAAATTTGATGAAGTTGCAAGATGGTATAGTACATTTGTTAATACCAGGTAGACGAATTATTCCTATATTATGGTATCCTGTACATTCATTGTTTAGGCTAGCATGCCATTTTTTCAATTTTACGTTCAAATAGTTAGGACATATGCATGACTACGAATCTTTTCCTGTACAATAACTATGTATGAAGAAAAATGGAGATAAAGCAAGATAGGCATATTAGATAATGTACGGGAAGACTTTAGAGTAAATGACATATTTAAAAAAAGTCATCCATTCAAATGCAGAGAATGGGAAACACAATTTTGATAAAATAGCAGTAATCGAAGAAACACAATAAGTTTAGACATTGAAATTTTGAAGGTAAAGGAAACCTTATTCGCAGAATACACCTCGTCATCCGGTCAGGAAGGCAAAATAAGACCAATGTAACTCACAACATTGTGCTGGGTGGCCTCGTGTTTGCAATGACATCTTGCGACACGTCCGTTAAACCTGGGTAGTAATGTGAAAGTTTTGCATTTGCAATGACGACAAGGCAGTTCAATTGGACGTCGTGTGGGTACCACTTCAAAGTCAGTTTTGTGCTGAATCAATCTTAAATTTGAAATTTACACATTTCATTTTTTTAACAAGGAAAATTTATTCGGACAGCAGTAATCCACCTAGCATTCATTTTTTCTGTACCACACTTTTTGCTCTACGAAAGCTTATTTCGTTTTTCTGAGTGTCTATCTGTCTTTAAATCAAGTTTGCGAGCTTGAAGTAAACACCAATCTCATTGTATTTAACCAATCGTTGAAAAACATAGAAAAACTTCCGTCAGTCGCACGCGCTGACGCGTTTCGACCTTCCATGATCATCATCAGAGTACGACGGCAAAATGACCAGTGCGGATCAAACCGCAATGCAAAACTGGATATGAGGCTCTCAACTTTATTAGTCATGCATAAATTGTACTTGACTGGAAATGTCGGCTACAAAATTTCTATTCAGTTACGAACATTAACTATTTGTACTGGTGATAGTAAACGATAAATGTTTGTGACTGAATAGACATTGTGTAGCCGACATTTCCAGTCAAGTATAATTTATACGAGACTACCATAGGTGAGAGCCGCATATCTACTATTGCTTTCCAGATATATGCAATGCGGTTTAATCCTCGCTAGTCAGTTTGCCGTCGTACTCTGATGATGATCATGGAAGGTCAAAACGCGCCAGTGCGTGCGACTGGCGGTAGTTTTGCTATGTTGTTCGACGACTGGTTAAATTCAATGGGATTGGTGTTTGCTTCAAGCTCGCAAACTCGAATAAAGAATTGTTACCACCACCCGCGCAATCAATGATTATTTAATGGACAGTTTGTTAGAAAGTCTAATAGCTGATTCCTACAGTTTCTATCTGGAAACACCAAAACAGGAACCATTTATTTAAAAATGTTGCCATACATATATCAGGTATGTTGTTGGCACTACTTTAATTTTAAATGAATATGTTGAAACATAGGATATGCTTAAAGATTTTAACAACACATGAACCATCACATTCAGTTTACTTGCGAGTGCTAAACCCCTTAGTTTAAGGCACTGTCTTTTTCGACGTATCGCTATTGAGACTGGAAAATGGAAGTCTTAAAATGAAATATATCGGAAGCAGACATGCACAGAATAGTACATCCATTACCACAGTGTTGTCCGAATTTTGGAAAGGAGAAATTTGATACAAAATTTATCCGACAGAATAAAAAATCTGTTCTGAGTAATTTCAATGTCAAGGACTGGCGGGGACCCGAAAATAATGTTGAAGCACACAAAAACAAATTTTATTTATAATAAATCCATAGATTCGCACTACGCTATGTAGAACGGACTAACCGAATACTACAGAATAAAATTCAAGAACATTCTCGACTACGCACTGCTGGCATGGGGGTAATGTTTTCTCAATAGCTGCACACATTGTCTATAAATATCACGCATCAAATCAGGCTGATATCAAAGTATTCATGAAGGCAAATATCGAAAAAAAGAATTAAGCACAGTTGAGGCTGTTTTACGCAACGTTATTAATCCTTGGCTAAATAACCAAATAACGGCAGGGTGGCTCAGTGGTTAGAGCTCCAGATGCCGAACCAGACGTGCTCAGGTTCGAGTCCTGCTCGCGGCAAATTATGTACAGTACGCTATGAGTTCGCAATGAGGACGAAACAGGTCTACTGCGTGAATTGCGTTTTACACACTATACAATACTCAGTCTATAATGATAAAATGCATGTTTATAATGGGTCAGGTGTTTATATAAAGTTCGCAACCTTGATTTGTAAGTAAATAACTAACACAAGTTTTGAATATAAACTGGAAAATGTTCGTGCGTGTATGTGAGCACGCGTGTTTCCCATCATGTCTGTTTTCCGATTCCTGTTTTCCACTGTATTATGTGTGTTTAATTCAACTTTATCTCTCTTGCTTTAAAAAGTGACTATATAATGTACAAGATATTACAGTTGAGTTCTGGCGAAAAGGAAATTGCCTTTTTTAATTGTCTTTTACATATTTATTTTATAATAAATTTATACTTTCAAACATTATTTATTTCTCAATTAAAATTACAAATACGCACTAATGGTTGAACTAAAATGTATACATGAATTTATAACTAATTAATGGAAATATAAGAAGTTAGAATAAATATCCCAAAACGTGTTCGCTTATATAGCCCATGCGGGAAACCCTTCAAGGAATCAGATTTCATTAAATCGCGTACTTACACAGCAAGCACAATAGTTTTGCCTGTAATATTATACGCTTTCTGGAAGGTGCATTCCCATTGGACTATTCAACTCTAGTCGAAATTCACTATTTTCGTGCATATTCGTCTGTTATTTGGATATTTAAAATTCATTTTCGAACTGTCTGCTATTTCAAACATTAATTAATTGATTAATTAAAGAAATAAAGTTTAATCAATCTACCTTTTATCACGGATTAAAAAAATATTCAATGCCATGCCTGACTTGCTACTGTAGAGAAAGATATGTCCTCAAACAAAATTAAAGTGACATTTCTTGAGAAATTTAAACCACCTTGGCTGATTGAAACGAATATTATTTAAAAAGAAATTATTCGTTTGTTTTCTAGAACATTCCATGTTTAATTACTTGACAGTATATATACTTTTGAATTGTGTGTAATTTCAGTTTTGGTAATCTGTACTTGACTGGCCTGACTTTCCTCAGCAAGCTGTATTTGTTTCTTTTCTCCAATTTACGTTTATAATTACTCGATTTTCAAAATATACACATGCTATCGTTTTGTCTTTTGAATCGTGCATATTGGGAACATTCTGCAAAGAAATAAAACATGAAAAACAGAATTATTAAATTACCTATCCCAGAACGTCCCCAATATGTACGATTTAAAAGACAAAATGATTGCAGGTGTATATTGAGAAAATCGAGTAATTCTAGACTTAGATTGGAGCAAATAAACAAATGCAGCTTGCTGAGGAAAGTCAGGCCAGTCAAGTACAGATTACCAAAACTAAAATTACGCACATTTCAAAAGTATATCTACGGTCAAGTATTTAAACAAAGAATGCTCTAGAAAATAAACGAATAATTTCTTTTTAAATAATATTCGTCTCAATCAGCCAAGGTGGTTTATATTTATCAATAAATGTCACTTTAATTTTGTCGGAGGAAATATATTCCTCTGCACTACTACAACTATAACTGCACGTAGTATTTCATTTATTATATAATACTTTCATTAGTAAATAAAATACTGAAATCCTGTTGATAGCCCTGACTCATCAAGACAGTCGGCATTATGCCGAGCCGCACTACTACATCTTTCCGCTCGTAGGCAGGAACTGCTGATTCTTGTAATATGGAGTTAGATCTAGACCATGACTTACGTCTTCTCCTAAAGTTCTTTACTACGCAAGTGAATTGCCAATTCTTTTTTGCATATCTCGTGATTCACTAACACCACAGCCTGGATAATCACCGACACCAGTGCTTCTGATGGCGTGCTCATCGATTGATATCTTTCCGTGCGAGATCTTATCTTTCTCGCCAAGTGCACAGAATGCCTAAAGCCTTGTTTGTGTTGCTTGCTCAATTTAAACAAATATAGCACAGACAATCAGGTAATTAGCTTCCCTGTTTTAAATGAAGATCACAATGAAGAACGGATAATTATATATCACATAAAACGTTACAAATCTATATTTCAGCATCCCGATAGAAAACGTCGAACTGTTCGCGTTCATCGCCTCCAGTTCAGGCCCGATTCTCAAACATGCTTTTGCTGTTTGCATAAATCATGCTGTATGTTTACTTTTCACAGTGCTTCATAAATTGCTAATTTAATTTTGTTTTTGAATTTGGTAACTATCGCAAAGGAAATATCTGGATAACATACGTGCAAGGTGCCAACGATGTGTCGCACAAATAAAGATGTGTATGCTCCTTCATGTTTGCAATGGCATCTAATTATTCCACATCCGGTCGATAATTTCTGCAAGTACATTGGTAAACAACTTTTGTGTTCTACATTGACAGTCGTTTTTCTAATAGCCGGTAAGTTCAAATGCGCCAGCTTAGATAACACGCGTGATTTAGCTGCATTAAATAGGCATACTAAAGCCGCTTCTACTCTCGTCTTTGTTAGAGCTTGGATACCAAATATATTATTGTTATATCTGGAAACGTGGTAAAAATTATCGGTTTTCCATCGTTCTTTGATGAAAACCATTAAAGATCAAAAGGCAACAGTACGCGTAACTACGTGTAAAATAGAATTGGACTTTTTTGAGTCAGCAAATTTGACTTTAAAAAGCAGTTCAAATTGTTGCTCTTTATATGGTCACTGAAGATCTAAAAGCATATATACGTGTTACCGAGTGCAGGCTTAGTTAAGGCTTAAATGTTGTTGCTACTTGTGCAGCGCCTTCATCGTTAAATTTGATTTGGCAATTTCTTTGTGTGGATCAATTGATCGCACTCTTAGGTCGGCAAAATCTTCATTCCTTTACATTTCCAAGTGCACATTTGTCCCGTCAATTTGAAGCAGTCAATCAGCTGCTTGTCTAAAAATCACTTTTTGGAACCAGATTTTCCAAATATTTTCCATTTTTTAAAAAGTTGTGCAATCTTCAGTAATGTCATTGGTTTCTCTATCAGATCTCTAAATATGAGTAACGTATTTTGTCTTTCGCCGCCCTACGATACCAACTAGGTAATAATAAAACGCGTTAGTAAGTGCGTCCGGTTTGGATTTGTTCATGTTGTACGACGAGTTTTAAATAATTGTTGTGTCTTTCAAGTCCATAAATTTATATAGCTAAAATTTTTCTATCGTGTTTTATAAATGACGAATTGGATCAACACGTGTCAATAGATAATACCAATGCTAGTTTGGGTACATTGTGCGATTGGTTTAAATTGTGATCAGTGTTTAGATTAGTCCACATGCCTGGGTATAGTAATCGCTTTGACGCTATGCTGTATCGAAGAAGCTGGAGACTCAATCTTCTTTATTATGTACAAATGACGGTAGGTGTGTTGTATACCAGAATTAAAATACGACTGCTTCTTTTACCAATTCGTGAATATATCTTTTCAAAATAATTTTCTGCCGTGCTCTGGTAGAAACCAAAGTATGCAAAAAATTTCCCAACACGCTAACTCGGTATGAATAATCAGTCAAACAATCTGCACTGATAATGACAGTGGCAGATTACAACCTGTCACAACGGGTAACTGGCGTTGTTTTCGTAATATTGGGAAACAGATTCATTTATTTAGGCTATTGTTTGTTTAAAATCCACGAGCTTCATGAAATAAGGCAATACCGGTTCCTAAAATGACCAGAAGCGTTAAAAAATAGACAGTTAATTTACAGAACAACCAGTATGACACTCCCTTTTCTTTGTTAAGGATCAAGCTCGCGCCGTAAAAAAACTGCCTTGACATCATGCAAATTCACCTCTAGTTAAATGTAAGTTTAACAATTTAGTTTTCTTAATGCAAACATTTTCCCCAGGTGAAATCATTTTGGTGATATTATTCTATTTTTAGCGCTAAAAAATAATAATCTATCATACCAGCATTTAATAATAGAATTAATGCAATCATATGATATATGTGGAAACGATCTTTCTTGACTTGCCGAGTAAGAAGGACTGACCAAATATTCCATGGAAGTGCATCTAGAGAGGAAACCTATCAACAGCGCTTTGATTCAAAACGCGTGTATTAAATGCAAAAATAATTTAAGAAGACAGTGATTATTACATCTGCATTTCTCTTGCAATGGAATAAAGAAATAAATTCTTTTGGTATACGAGCTTTAATAAAATTGGCAGTTTTATTTTCCACGTGTAAAGATAAAAAAATGTATCAAATAAAAGAACCACTTATTTTTCATTTTCTCCCTAATTTCGCATTCTCTCGACATTTAAACTTTCTGTTTGGTTTTTCTTTTAATATATATATATATATATATATATATATATATATATATATATATATATATATATATATATATATATAAAGATTTGTGTACACGTGTGGAGAAAATCAGAAAGAAGCAGTTCTTGTGTCTGAAAAAATTTTCTATCTTAAGGAAAGGAAAGGATACCATAAAAGAAAAATATCGCCTTTGCAAGGTTTTCTCAATTATGTCGAAATAAGCGTATATTAATTGTTTCAAATTGAAGACAAAATGGAACAAATTAACAGGGATAGATTGAATCTATTGGTGTGTAAAAAGGGCAATAATGCTTTTGCATAATGAAATTCAAGATAAACACCCTTATGCGTGTTTATTGTTCACGAAGATAATCTTGAAATTTATTCATAAACCACGCCACGTTATCAGGTGGCTTTTATCGGGTTTCCATTTAGTAGGTATTTTAGAGAAACTATTCCAAAAACAAACGTAGTAGGTCGGATAATAGGTTACGCAATTGCAGACATATTGTTGCTGTATGAACTGGAAAATGTTTCAAGTATAATTTAAATAAAAGATTTTGAATTAAATCCAGCATAAAGATAAAATAAAATAGCACAACTAATAAACAAATGGTTTCAAATAAGTATCCCCAAAGTAAAATTCATAGATTGAAAAATACAGAAAATAACCTTGAGAATTTATGAAAATTGTATATTTTAAAACATCGGTTATGTTAATATATGATTTCTAATGTTTTCAGTGATTAACTTAAAGCGATAAATTACTATTCTATTGAATATACACATTTTGCGAATTCAAAAAAGCAAGTTAAATTCAGATAAATAAAATAATAAAGTGGACGTTTATCAGTTTTGAAAATACGATTATTTTATTCAATGTGAATCAAAAGTAATTATTTTACTCTTTTTCATTTATAGGTGATGAAATTAGTATTCCGAGTGACCAATGCTCGTGTTAAATTTAAACTCAAACCACTTAGGTTGCACTCAGGTTAGACTTGTTTATGACATTTATTGACATAACATTAAATAGGTGCACGTCACACATGTGCATGTGTATGTGTAGTAATAACTAAAACGATTCAGTTTAATATAGTTGATACACATGTACGTACATCTAAATGAATCTGTAGTCAATAGACATTAATTTACCCTTTGCACGCGTCAGAATTAATAGTTAGTTTATGACGAGTGTGTCTGAATTATTGGTCTCCCCCTAACAGAAAAATGTGAGGGCAATTTCAGTTACGTCATTGTACATGAGTGTATAAAAAAAGTTAACGCGTGAAAATGGTAAATTCTTATTCAGCCACTCTAGTCTCACTTAGAAGAACATAACAGTTACAGAAATGCGCATACATACATGTGACACGCAACTATCTAGTGGAAGATCAGTCTGAAGTATAAATATGATAGCCAGAGGAAATACTGCACTTGCTTCATTAGTTTGGTTTCTTAAACTGGTGAAGATGGACCAACTGAAGAAGGCTGCTGATAAAGGAAGCCGAAATATTTTTGTAAAGAAAGAAAACTACTGGAAAAAGCAAAATTGCGCTAGTCAAAACGCAGATCAGGTAATTTTAATGGTTGAAAATGATCTATTTTTTAAAGAGAACTGTTTTCTAACACCTGATAGCGATTACTTGTCAGTCTGTAAGGAAAATTTTAGAATCTTATCCTACATTGACATTCAGGTAAATGCTCTTTTTATAATTAATACATGTCACACTGATTTACTCCTTAATTTACAATTAAAATTATAAATATTTTATAAAACTGTTTTATTCAATTTTGCTTATAATGTTCAATAGTGTATTTTGACAAGTATATAAATTGTTATAGTGTCTTCCTGCTTCGATTTACAACGTCATGTATAAAGTTCAAAATCAAATTGTCACTAAATGCTTAACCTGTATGAAACGAATCGAGGCTATACTTATTAAATTAATATCAGAATTGTTGACAAGAATGCTTTTGCAGAAGGTAGCCAAAAGAAATTACGCAAACCATTGATGAAATGTTGTAGATAGTTGCTCAAGATATTTAGATTCACAAATATAGACTGATTCAAGTAAACTAAACAATTATGCTCATCAATAGATTACTTAATCAGCATAAAATCTCAATTGACTGGTATAAATTATATTTTAATAATAATCGGCGTCTTTTGAAAATCTGAATACTAATAATTACTTACCGGTGCTGGCAAAAGCACTGAGTCTGTGGTCCAGGCAATATACAATCTGTACCAACCGGGTTTAACCAGCTGACATAAATACGATTTTTCATTCGCTAAATTGATGAGAACAGAAAAATAACAGATTATGAAAACAAAATCTGTTTTCACCTATGTAATCCATGAGTTTAAATCTTCAAATTTAATTACAATTATCAATACCGGGAAATAAATGAATGATAAGCAAGATTTTGAATTACTAATTTAATTAAAACGATTCAAATAAAATATTATGGAAAATAATCTCCTTTCCTATGATTCAAGCTGACTATTGAACATGAAAACATTTCAAATATACTTAAATTAAGGTCAGAAATAAGCATTAATACAACATAAGCATATTTTAAAATTTTGGCTATAATATAAGTAATTTATAATTTGATTTTATCTATTAAAATGCTTCCGAAAAATGGCTTCGAAATCAACTCAAATAAATTAGTTCAAACAAAAATGAAGATTTCACATAATTTTTGGTTAAAATGATAAATTTGCAAAGCGCCGAATAAATTGATGTATTATTTGTGTACTTTATCAATATATAAATAATTTAGTTACAAATTTTTAATTCAATATATTCCATTATGTAACTATATTTTTGTACTAATTTCAATGTTTAACAATATACCCGTAACACAAACTATTTAAAGCACTACATTTTTATTTCATCGAAGTTATAAATAACAAAGATTGTACATTAGAAGTCTAACAGAGAATAAAAATCATTTCGAAGTTAATTCAGAATTACTTGTTTATTAAGGACCGCTTATTTTCTGAAATTAATTATGGGCATACTTATACTCGAATTGCCAGTATATATGTTACACGGCTACATTTAGGGTTCACTTTAAATAGTTCTTTTCAGGCACACTTTTAATCATGCACGTACAGAACAATATTTTCGGTGTGACATTTATGTTTATTGGTGTTTATAATGCTAAATAAGGAAGAGTCGTCATTTTCTACAAATATGTCAATTTTATAGAACAGTGTTTTTCGTTGTTTTTAATTCGTCACATTTACACTTCATCGAATAATGACGGAGAACGGACATGCTTAAATTGAACGTGTTTTAATTATTGGGGAATAAAAGTCTTTGTTTTTGAAGTTCATCTGGAGTTTTCATCAATATTCAATAAAGTTACTAAACTGTGTGTGAGAATAATTAATATATTATTTATAATGGAACTGATTTCTGTATTTAATTGTGTCTTATAAAATGCTGGCGGATATATATATATATATATATATATATATATATATATATATATATATATATATATATATATATAACTATTGTGTTCATTGTCTTTAATTAAAGTTCTTAATCTATTTTTTTGAAAGATAATATAATTAAGAGTAATTTAAAAAAAGATATTTAGTCCCATTTAATTCGAATATTCTCATCTACAAAAATAGAGTTCATCGTTTATAACTTCCATGAGTTTGCATTCCATTTAGTCAGTGAGTACTAGTTACATTTTGCGTTGTATATATATATATATATATATATATATATATATATATATATAATGTCCATTGCCTTTTAATATTACACAGTATATTTCTAATTAGGAAGAAAAAACACATTAATAACAAAGTGGATAAAGGCCATTTATTTCGTGAATACTAATCATCTCTTATACAATCATACATATTTATACATTTTGGGTTTTCAATTGATTATGCTAGTGGTAACAAATCTGACTCGTTTCTACTGCTGTTTCTTGTTTTGACTGGTTGGTGAGTGTGTATGCGTTTGTGTTTGTGTGTATGCGTGTTTGCATGTAAAGGTTACTCTCGCAGTATTGCAATGATTTCTCAGATCTGGTCATTATTGTTTTGTTGGCTTAAGAATTAACCATTTGTGCGCATTGTTCACTGTTACATGTACGAGTGCTATTTTTCCCAGCGTAGTTGATCGTTTCACCTTGTTGCGCAAATTTGAATTTTGCACATTGTAATTGCGCCAGTATGGATTGCAGTGTTGAACGCTCATATTGTTTGGAAACTTCTGTCACCGTATGCTCTTTTATTATTTCCACTTCAGTTTGTTGTTTATTCGATTGTAGGTTTGTTGATTCTAGTCGAGGGCCTGTTTGGTCTTGATTGGATACTAGTAGATTGTTGTTGAATTTTTTTATTCTTGGCCATTCGATTAGAATATCATGATGATGAAACTTTTGAATATTAAGGTCAGGTGCTTGTTGTTTTATATAAAAGGCCTCATAAATAAATAATGCGGCCTATAATGTCAATGATCAACGCCTCACAACATAAACCAGCCAAGGTTCTCTGCAAAATACTTCAACCAATACGAAGCATCATAAATGCAAATACTATCAAGGACTTTTTCGAACTAGCAAATGAACTGAATGGGAAGAACATTCTACAGAATAAAATGGTCTCGCTTCACGTCTCATCCTTATTTACTAACATACCACTGGATAAGACAACGGAGGTCTAGTGTGACCTTAACAAAAATGAGTTTTTTGATTTCCCTATAGACACCAATGACGTCAAAGACCTCATATTAGCATGTACTAAAAACGTGCAATACTTGCAATTTACATTTGAAGGGATATACTACCGTCGGATCAATGGTGTAGCTAAGGGAAGTTGCATTGCATCCCTCCTGGCAGATGTATACATGCATCATCTTGAAAAAACGAGCCTAAAATGTATAATTGACCAGTGCGAACTTTACAAAGGTATGCAGATATCTTTTTGTTCATCTCAGAAGCGGCAGTCCCTTCCGAAATCCTCAAACAAGCAAATGAAGCCGATCCAGACAACAAATTCACTCTCGAGGTAGAGAAAGACGACATTTTTCCCTTCCTTGGCATCAAACTCACTCGAGAAGAAAACGGGGATTTGACACTGGTCATATATAGAAAATCCACTTTCACCGGGCAATACATTCACTACAACAGCAGTGTGCCAAAATTCCACAAAAGAAACTTAGTAAACAACCTTGCAAACAGAATCAGGAAGATCTGCTCTGAACACAAGATTGTGGAAGAACTGGACTACCTCAGGAATATTTTGCTAATGAACGACTACCCAGAGCGTTTCATTGATGTCAACATCCGACCACGGCAGATTCGCACTTGAGAGGATACCGTCAAGCAGGTTTTCCTAAACTTACCATTTAGAGGTGACGTACCAGCCTCAATAATATTACGGCATCTGAATAGAATAACTAAGGAGAACTTTCCCAGTGTTAAAGTTAATATGACATTTAGCACACAGAGAATCATGAGGTTGGATGCCAAAAAACAATTGCCAATTCTCTCCAAATCATTCAAGTCTACAAATTCTCATGTATGTGCGGTAGCACATATATCGGACGTACGAAGAAGCAATTGATAAGCAGAATCCAGCAACATTTGCCACAGAAATTGATAAACAAAGGCTTGGCACCGTCAGGAAAATCAGCTATTTCCGATCATATATTGGCAACGGGGCACCCTGTCAATTCGACCAATTTCACAATTCTACATAAAGCAAAATCAGAAAAATTATTGTTTATTTATGAAGCCCTTTACATAAAACAACAAGCACCTGACCTTAATATTCAAAAGTTTCATCAACATGATATTCTTATCGACTGGCCAAGAATAAAAAAATTCAACAACAATCTACTAGTATCCAGCCAAGAACAAACAGGCCCTCGACTAGAATCAACAAACATACAATCGGATTGGCAACAAACTGAAGTGGAAATAACAGAGGCGCATACGGCGACAGAAGTTTCCAAACAATATGAGCGTTCAACACTGCAATCCACACTGGCGCTGTTACCATGTGCCGAACAAAAATTTGCGCAACAAGGTGAAACGATAAACTACACTGGGAAAAATAGCACTCGTACATGTAACAGCGAACAATGCGCACAAATGGTTAATTCTCAAGCCATCAAAACAATAATGACCAGATCTCAGACATCACTTTGCAATACAGCGAGAATGACCTTTACAGGCAAACAGGCACACACACAAACACAAACGCATACACACTTACCAACCAGCCAAAACAAGAAATAGAAGTAAAATCGAGTCAGACTTTTCACCACTAGTATAATCAATTGAAAACCCAGAATGTATATAAATGAATGATTGTAGAGCGATGATTAATATTACGAAATGGCCTTTATCCAATTATATATATATATATATATATATATATATATATATATAATAGAAGGTACGGGTCATTTTTGGTTAATTACGAGTTGAATTGGGAGTGTGTGCTAGTCTGTGTTTGTACATGCAGGGCTGCTTTTCAGCGTGTAATTAAATAGTTCAAGAGATCTTGCTAACCTTCTATCGATGAATTATATTTTTCCTATTCGCTTTTTAGGCTATAGGGTTTCTCCGTATCCTGCCTGTAATTTCACCTTTTCCTTGAATTATGCACATACACAACCTCAGGAAAACCTAAGACAATGTAGTTTATTGTATAAATCCCCTTTCTGGACATGTAAATTTTAGTATAGGTGAAGAAAAAATAGTACTTTTATATAAATACTTTTGTCAGTAAAGCTGCAAAATTGCTATCACACGTCAAGAAGCATTTAATAAGGCAAATGGAAACTATTCTTTTCGTTAAAATATGTTTAAAAAATTGCGTAATTCGTAATTTAAAAAAATTTAAATTGCGATTTCATTTAAATGGCAGTTTAAATTTACGGACTTTGAACATAATGGAAACATTGATTAGCAATTTAGAAAAACGCAAATTTAAATTAATAAGAGAGAAAACTAAAATAAGTTTTATGTTAGGTTCCTTTTTGATACTAATAGAGCACGTAATAGAGAAATTAAAAAGGTTCAGTTCAGATATGGCAGAAAGATAGGAAATGTTGGCATCTATAGACAGAGCACAGTTAAGACTTGTCTGGCTGTAACTAATCGAATAGCAAATTTTTCTATGATAAATCTTACTGAGAATCAGCAGGAAATGCTTAATCGTAGTCTGATGACAGCTATCCAAAATGAGAAATCAACAAAAATGAGATAATCACTGAGGCTGTTAAAACAGCACAATTCCACTCAGATAAAGATAAGGTTGGGTTTAAATTGGATTTAGCCACAGCTGTGTTAATGCACGATGAGGAAAAATATAGACCAAATTATAAAATAAATAGTCTCAGAAAAGAGTTAATAACAAAAAGTGTGATATGTTTGAAAGCAGGCAAAGGAAAAGCGGCGGTTCTGATGAATCAATCTGATTATAATGATAAAATGTATAAACAACTAAACAATATATGGGTATACGCTAAACTTCATAAAGATCCTACGGATAAGTTACAAGGAGAAGTTAAATTATTGGTCAATAGCATGATTGCTGAAGGAGAATTAGATCAAGCGCATGGTAACACTCTCATACAAAGAGATACAATCGCTCCCAGAGGGTATGGTTTAGTAAAGATACATAAACCAGGCAACCCTTTGAAAATTATTGTTAACGTCCATCACTCCCCAATATATAAAATGTCTAAGTTTCTATGTCATAGAATAAGGAAATATTCGT
The DNA here is from genome assembly GCA_029291075.1 of Eudiplozoon nipponicum. Taxonomy (NCBI): domain Eukaryota; kingdom Metazoa; phylum Platyhelminthes; class Monogenea; order Mazocraeidea; family Diplozoidae; genus Eudiplozoon; species Eudiplozoon nipponicum. Next base: position 42,175 of record JAQBSW010004134.1, read on the forward strand.
ACTTCTTAGAACATACATTGATGAATTCATACAATTTGGTTGCTATTATTGGTAAATATGAGCTAAATGAAAACGATAGATTGGCGATTTTAGATGCAGCATCAATGTACACCAATATACCAGTACCCAAAGCACTAGACTATTTTCAGCGTTCCATGGTTTATCATCCATTAATATTAGAAGGAAGCAAAATGACGATGAGACATGTCATAGATATGATGAACATATGGATGTCCTCCACTTATTTTAACTTTAGGAATGAATTTTATAAGCAGATTGGAGGTGTCCCAATGGGACAACAACTGCCAGTTCCAATATATAATATCTTCATGCATTACATAGAGAAAAACCTCTTAGATATAACACCTCTAAATCCCAAATTCCATGTACGATATTTTGATGATATATTAACTATTTGGAATCACGGGGAGGTTCAATTGATAAATTTCTTAAACTTAGCAAATCAGATGAGTGAACTGCAATTTACAATTGAAAATGAGTCATGTGACGAATTACCATTTCTGGATGTCAAGTAAATTAGAAATGGTACAAAACTTGAACGGGATATTTATAGGCAGGACACTTACTCAGGCATCCTTCTTAATTTCAATTCAAATCATCCATATAGAATGAAAATCGGTATCTTAAAACCAATGACAATAAAAAGCTTAAGATTTACAGATAAAAAATCAGGGAGGTTTGAATTAGGTAGACTGTGAGAAAAAAATTGGTAACCTCTAAAGCTAATTGAAGTAATTATGATGAGCGTCATAAGTTTATTTAATCATGACTGGAAGTACGTGAAGTCAAATAAAACAAAAGATGATCAGAGGGTAATGGAAATAGCTGACTCTAAACTAAGTAGGAAAATAAAAATGTTAGCATCGAAATAAAATATACGTACTATTTAAGAACAGATCCTTACCCTAGGTATTAAACTGCCCAACTAAAAGGAGAAAATAGTACCGTTGGATACATCAAGAGTATATGAAATTCCATGTAACGATTGTAACCTGATGTACGTGGATGAAACCATGTAGCCAATTGAGGTAGGAAGAGTGGAACATAAAACCGAATGCAACTCTGGCCATCTTGCACGTCATGCAGTATAGACATGACACACAATTAATTGAGATGGTTGCAGACACATACCAATTTGTGACCGTAGTAGATCAACATAATTGATTAGAGAATCCATGGAAATTAAATCGCGAAATGATATCATAAAATAAAAGCCGTAGAAACATCACTAGGTCCAATTTGGCATACAACATTAAATAATAGTAGAAAGCGAAGGTTGCACGAATCAGAATAAGAAACTCACGTAAGTAAAAGAAAAGAACACTGGATTGCTATTAACTTACAGATGTGGAGGGAAAGTAATTTAATATCTCCTAATTGATTTTTGGATTATGTTATAATTTCATCCTTGATTACTTGTTATCTTATTTTATAGATTTTTTTATGTTCTGTTGGTATTGTAGCGACTTTTAACAAACAGTTATGTTTGTATGAGGTAAAAAAGGAAACTTTCCTTTGCATCATTACTATTATCTTTCTTTAGCAGGCAATTTTCAAATTTTCTCCTATGACCCCTTTTTTATTTTAATTTAACTTTCTATCCTATTAAAACACTTTATCCTTGTCTAATTTAATTTTGCAAACTCTTAATTATTTACTGGGAAAGTTTTACACACTGGTATTCACAATATCTTTTTCCCTCCTCACCGGGATGCCACTCGTAATTACTTCATTTAGTATAGTATGTGTTAAAAAAGGTATGACGTATGAAAATAAGAAATTGCATTTATCATTATATTTTCACTTCAATTATTGATACATGTGTCGCTAATTATAGGTAACAAATTATTTCGCAGTCTTAAGCAAACGCCCACACACATACACACACAGACGCGACATACGCTTATCTAGTGAATCATCACATGTTGCTAAATCGCTGTAATTTCAACGGGGTGAGTATACACGTGCAGTAATTATTACTCTTAAATCCAAAACAAACTAGAAAACATACACACAGGAATGATGTACATTTATCTAATGAGTCGTCAGTATTTTTTATTAAATCACTGTTATGTCATTTCGATGAGTGTACACATACAGACACATACACAAACCAATTTGGTATACAATTACCTAGTGAAAAAACCCAGTTATGCTTTAGAGACCTAACAATAAGTATAAATGGGGCAGTTTAAACTAAATTTTCCACTTGACTTACTGGTTATCAAACTGTTTGTGTGATGTATTTTCCATTGAAAAGGACTTCAGCAAAATGAAGTCGAAATATCTGGAATAATCAGGTAGACAGTAGATGCAAAAACCTTGTGTCGCACCACAAGGAGAAAGTAATTACTTCTTAATGTTTCTGGTCCAGCGGGTGGTCGGGTTTTTTCTGTATAATTGAATACAATTTCTGATTTTTTATTAATTTAATTTAATTTTAATTTCTGATTTTGCATATTCGTAGCTGAAAAACTTTTTTGCGCCGAAATAATTTTATAACATCAAAAATAGTTTATTATTTCCTTTATATTATTTGAAAAAAATCTCTTCAACAAAAATGATTGGCCATCACCCGGAGCAGATATTTTCCAAAAAAAGTATCCAGCATCACGTTTGTGTAAGTTTGTTTACTCAGGAAGGATACTTGCTGTTAGTTACAACAGAATTGGTATATATAAGTCAAAAAATCCAAATTTTCTTTATATAGAACAAGAGGGTTTGTTAGATTAGGCTGCATGCTTCATTCTAGCAATATATTCAGAAATTGCTGATACTCAAGGCGATGTATTACATTTAGAATCATAGTTCGTGGTAATTAAAGATGAACTGCATTTTTCAAATTCTTTATCGTACTTTAAATATATACCCTACTGTACATTAATTAAAAATTATAAAAAACAAAGAATAGGTTTTGAACTAAAAATTTATTTTTGGACTCCAGCTTCAAATTGTCTAGTTAGTATGCCCATGTCTTATTTTGCCAAACTCGAATTATTTAATTAGATGTTTCATCGTTTCTGTGTTGAAACGTTTCAGCGAACATACCACGACTTTATATTCAGGTTTATTGCGTGAATGACAAAAGAATTTAAGCTGCAAGTTTACAAAATACAAGATTTTACCGCTTTTTGCAAACATTCCCTATATTCATAAATGCCTTTATTTCGTATTACAATGCTTAAGATTTAAAGTTAATTGCAAAGATTTAGCAAAAAAATTAGTAATTATCAATGAACTTGTATTAAGTGAACAGCGCAAAGTTTAAAATGCACTAAGCAACATATTCTATAGTATCTAAATTTCTGAGAACTGTGGCTGATTGTTAAATTCTTGGTTGCCAAAAGATTATCCAAACAGCAAATTACCCTTTATTAACTGGCGTACTTACCTGTTTAATCATCTTATTCTTGTAGGCGTCATATTCATCTTGACTAAAAAGCTTTCCACCATCGTCTTCACCGACAATTCTGAACAGAAATAATGAGAAAAATATTTTCTGTATGCAAAAAATGATAATCAGCTTTTTTATGCGCATTATGAGCCATATATATATATATATATATATATATATATATATATATATATATATATATATATATATATATATAATTATGTGTTATTTCAATATAAACAAAACATTGAATTAAGCCGCAAAGGCAATTAATCCAGTAGACCGAATTTGTCCTTGTTGATAATTCTTCAAGTAATGTCAAAATTTCCCGCAAAGAAGACTCGAACCAGATCACATGTGCTTCAAAGTTTGATATGTTAATTATTGTATCACCCGTGCCGCATACCACATGCAATTCGAAGCCATATGCCAACATATGCCTCCTGGTCAGGATTTCCTTCAGATGGAATCTATTTGGAATTTCTTAAGTGGATAGAATGTTGGATAATAGGACGGTACATTCTTCACTCAAATATATTGTGGTTAAAGGGCTTAATACCGGCTCCTACTGATGAGTCAACAGTAAGCACGAAACGAATGTGCATGAGATTATACTTTCCGTTCATGCTGCCTTTGGTTTATCCTTCTAGTCACAAGTGAACTCATTTGTTACTAGGTTCGCAACACCTAATACATACTTGCATATATATATTAGTTCTCCGCAACAAACAGTATTAAAGTTGTATTGTGTGTGTCGAATAATGATAGATCGGAGATCATACATCAGTTATTGAGTGATTTAAAATAGGTTCCATTGGGAAGAAAGGCTAACCAGAAACATAAGTTGGTATATTATTTCAAATTGTTTGTCTTGTGCTGCATCGACGGCCTAGTGGATAAAGTCTTAGGCCCCGAAGAGAATAGGCCACAGTTCAAGTCTCGCCAGGGGCAAATTTTGAACAATTCTTACGTTTTGTGTGTAAGGATGAAATCGGTTTCCTGAATGAATTGTCAGTTCAAACTGATGCAATTTATAGTTTATAACGACTAAACACCCTTAACCAAAATCCACCTAGTAATCATCAAACCAAAATGATGAACCTTGCCATCCTGGTGAATGTTGTATACACATTAATTGGTGGTGGCTAGATATTACTTCAGATATTAAAATTTTCCAAATAGATTTCAAATGAATTTAAGTTTAATCAAAATACTTAGCTGACATATGACTTATAGTGGTTTCTAGTATTGAGCACGGATGACGCAGTGAATTGAGTCTCAAACTCCGATGCAAATATAGCCCGTTGTGTCACGTCTGAGGCAAATTCTGGGAAGTCTTTAATGAGTTGCGAACATGAACTATCATCGGTCTACTTTATGATTTGCCTTTGCAACCTGATGCAATACACATAATCGTAGGTGGCTAGTTGGGACTTCAACTATGAACAAATTCAAAATATGTTCTAACTGAAGGGCGGCCCACAATAATCCTTAATTGGTATATAACTTCAAATGGCCTGTAGTATTCGGCACGGATGCTGCAGTGGATTGTCTCAAAATCCAATACAATGTGTCTCATTTTGAGTCCTGTCTACGGTAAACACTGGAAAATACATTAAATGTTTCCATTGAAGACAGAACCGCTTTACTGCATAATTATCCTTTGCTAACGGATGCACTATTTAGTTTATACTGAAAAAATATATCTATTATAAAAAATCTACCATTGGACATCAAATCAATATAACTTCCTTAAATAGCATGATGTATGTTGTAAAGTGACATATCTCTGGTGGGTATTTCGAACTTCAGATATTAAAGGATTCCAATTAGGTTCAAATTAAAAAGAGGCTACCCCAAAGCATAAATTCATGTAGCAGTTTTAAATGTTTTTTAGTACGTGGAAGAGTGACGCAGCCAACAGAGTATAACAAATTCAATGAAAATGGGCCTCGGTTTGAATTTCGCACACGGCAAATACTGGGATATACTTTATGAGTTCCGAATAAGGTTAAAAATGGTCACTGGAGGAGTTTCCCTTGCTACCTCATGCAAGGTTTGGACTCTAGTGTTAAAATACAAATAATAAAAAGCATGCCATTAGATTCCAAAGCGATACAAATTCTCTACTTGGCATGTTGTCCATTATCTAATGTCAAATCTTCAATTGCTCGTTAGAACATAAGGTGTTAAGAAATACACAGTAGATTTCACCTGAATCAGAAAATTAATTTGGTATATTATCCATACTCTTTGTATTATACAGCCGAGATGACGCATTTAATAATATCAGACTACGAAGTAAATGTGCCCCGGTTCGAATCCAGTTCGCGACAAATTCTGGTTATTACTTGAAGAATTCTACTGGATGAACAGCATATCATACCTAAGTAAATGTTTTATTTTACGAACAAAATACATATAATAAAAAATCCGGCCATTAGACTTATTACCAGAATAACTTCCTCAAGTTTCATAATATCAAATATGTAGTGAAAAATTCGGAGTGGATAGTTGAAACTACAGGTATTGAGAGGTCCCATGCGGGTCACAACTAAAGAGAATGCTAACCAGAAAAATAAGTTTGTATATGGCTTCAAATTGTTTGTAGTATGCAGCATGAATTGCGCAGTATACAGTCTCAGACTGTGATGCCAAGGTGTCGCGGTTCGACTCACATCAGTGGCAAATTCTGGATAGTACTTGAAGAGTTCCCAGTACGGATGAAACTGGTCTACTGAATGAAATTTACTTGATAACTTTCAGAAGTTTTATTTTATACTAACAAAATGAATACAATCAAAGTCCTGCCATTATAATTAAAATAAAAATAACCTCTCAAAGTGGCATGGAGTCCATTGTATAAAGAAATATATTTAGTGTTTATTTAACATGTGAGAGTTTAAGAGATTCCAGGCAGGTTAACATTGAAAGAGTAGCTAACCAGAAATATAAGGGGATAAATGGCTTGAAATAGCTGGCAATATGTAGCGCGGATGACGCAGTGAATAGTCTCAGACTGTGATGTCAATGCGCTGTGGTTTGATTCTCGTCAGCTGAATATTCCCGATAGTATTTGAAGAGTTTCAATAAGAAGGAGACTGGTATACGGAAGGAATTTCCCTCACTAGCTTATCCAATTTTTAGTTTATATCGAGAATGTATATATAATTAAAATCATGCCATTAGAATCCAAATCATTAAAACTTCCCTATGTGGCATTTTGTCTGCTGTATAATGACAGAACGTGTTTCGCTAATTAAAACTCAAGGTATTAAGAGACTTAAAATAGGGCCTACCAGGGACATAAGTTGGCATATGAAATCAAATTGACTGTTGAATGAGGCACAGGTAACGTGGTGAATAGTCCCAGACTCAGAAGCAAATTTGCCCTTGTTCATATATATATATATATATATATATATATATATATATATATATATATATATATGCTTATTTTTATTGATTTCCTATTTATTTATTATATTTAAATATATTCAATATAAATATATAAACATTCAAGAATTAGTTAGACATTCGTTCTACCTTTCAAAGTTACTCTCAAAATCAAAATCTAAGAGGTAATCAATATTTTATTAAACGATTACTGATTGCGTGGTTGGTGTTAACAATTCTTCAAATCAAGTTTTGCTAGATTTAATTAAGCACTAATCCAATATCATATATTACATGTTTAAGAATAAAGTTGGGCAAACGGCATGTTAGCAGGAAGCGTATCTCTCAATTTTTACGGCAGTTTGTTGTAAATTTAAGATACTTTTTGAAAAGTAATACTATTTTCCAGTGCATTTTCCTATCATACGAGTTTTGATTGCTGACTATCTCGATCTTTCTCCTGGTCCATTCTTATCACCTCTGCATATTATTTAACTCAAGTTTGCGATCTTGATATTAACATCAATATTATAGTATTTAACTAGCGGCATAACATAGCTAAATTACCGTCGGTCACACGTCCTTACGCGTTTCGACCTACCATGATTACCATCAGTGCACGACGGAAACTGTCTAGTGTGGATCAAACCGCAATGTATATATAAGGAAATCAAAATTAGATATGTAGCTCTCACACCTAGTTATCTCACTTAAATTGCACTGGACTAGAAATGTCGGCTGCAAAATTTATATGTATTCACGAGCAATAGCTTTTTGTAGTTTTTGCCACAAATATATAGGTAATAAAACAGGATTGCGTAGTACCCTACGCATGTGCAAAAAAATTAATTTTATCAGATACAAGAAATATTTCCTTCTCATACTTTTATTCAGTATCTTCAAATTAGCATCTATTTATGCATAAATTGAAAGGCCAAACAAAATAGAAAAAATGCAAACAAGGAGAGTGTGTGAAATAAAGGATCAACCAATCAATTGCGTGCTTCAACTCCAGATCAAGCTTAATGCCTTAACATGCTTCATTTGCTTGCATAAATCCGGCTGCAATTTTTTATGCATAAACACTCGTATGTGACTAACTCCCTTCTTTTGTTACATTTATTAATTATCGTAAACGCTACGTCTGGAGATCATACGTGTGAGGTATCAACTATGTGTTGCGCAATTGCAAATGTGTATTCCCCATTTGATTTAAAACAGGCGTTTACGTTGCAACGTTCTCTCATTCGAGTAATTAACCGTATTGTCCATCGGCCATTCTCTTTCTTTGGTAGTTTATTTAAGAAAGTCAGACAATTATCTTTCTCGTGCTCTGGCGTAAAACCGATATTCTAATTCAATCTGTTGAAAATTTGAAGCAATTTTCGTTATTGCGGCCTGCTCATAAGGACAATGAAAATATCATCCACGTAACGTATACATTGAGCACATTTACTTATGCCAGTCCTTAATGATGTGTTCTCTAGATGCCCTCGGAACATCTCAGCCAACACTGGAGATAGAGGGCTCTCTATTGCCACACCATCAGGCTGTTTATAGATGCTTCCATTAAAACGAAAATGTACGTCTTTCTTGCATAATAAGATACGCTCGCGTAGTGTGACCTGGAACTGGAGATGGTAACGTCTTGTTTTACCGCTTTCACTGTAATGCCAATGGTTTAGTCAAAGACGTAACATCAGAATACACCATAATATTATCTATAACATTTATTCCTCGAATTCCCTTTACAAAGTCAAAAGAATCGGCAAACGAATAATGGACTAGCAGTTTGCTCAATGGCTCCAGTACACCAACTAACTATTTAGCCAATGCAGGGAACGGGGAATTGACGATATTGGTCTCAAAAGACAATCTTTTTTGTGTTTTGGTAATCAATACATTATTGGTGTAGATGATCCAACTAGCTTTAGCATCTTTGCAGTAGCCTCGTCAATTAAACCGGCAACTGTCAAGATTTTAATTTTATTTATTACTTTGCGCTCAATTGTGTTTATTTCATTTGATATACACTCCAGAAGCACGACTTTTTTATTGTCACTCAAAACGTTCACCATCGTTTTTATATGATTTTTTCTGGTCCTTATAAAAATGCTCTTGCCTTTTGTAGCGCATCAACATAAACAGAGGTAATTCGGACCAGAAAAGAAAACAGTCTACCTGAACATCCCATCTAAGAGGGATTCAATTTCCCGAATGGCTTAAAAGAAAGTTAAAGCAGAATTAACATGCACAAATAATGCAGCTAAATTATGAGTATTATCTAGTGTAACACCCTTGCATTTGCCAGTAATCAAAGAGAAACAGCTGTTAATGTCGACATCAAACATTATTTACCAATATACATATGCAAGTTGTCGATGAACTTACGTAGGCCGATCGACAAGACGGTTAATTACTCGAATGAGAGAAGGTTGCAACTTAAACACCTGTTTTAGATCAAATACGCATTTGCAATTGCGTAACACATAGTTTATACCTCACACGTATGTTCTCCAAAAAAAAGCATTTACGATAATTAATAAATGAAACAACAGAAGGGAGTTAGTCACATACGAGTGTTTATGCATAAAAAATTGCAGCCGGATTTATGCAAGCATATGAATCATGTTAAGGCATTAAGCTTAAACTGGAGTTGATGCACGCAATTGATTGGTTGATCCTTTATTTCACACTCTCTCGTTGTTTACATTTTTTTCTATTTTGTTTGGACTTTCAATTTATATATAAAGAGACGGTAATTTGTAGATACTAGAGAAGATTATGAGAAGGAAATGTTTCTTGTATCAGATAAAATTCCTTTTTCTTTTTGCACATGGATAGTGTACTACGAAGTTAATTAAGGCTCGCATTCCACAGTAACGTTTGTGTTTATATCTGGCCCGCAAATTTGATTTTTTTAAAAAGATTTTGTCACTCCACGCAATTAACGTTTACTTAATTTTAATACCCCTGTTCATTGTTTCATGTGAAATGATTTTAAATGGAAACACAGTACTTTTAAACGTCATTATTGCAAATCTACAAATTTTAGCCAAGAATCGTACACATTTGACGCCATCAGGCTCGTATATTACACATTTTTATGTTGTACCGCTTCCTGATTTTATGACTGATCTTTTACAATTCAGCTCAAAGTTGCGGCTGCGTATTTCTCGATTGGCATAATAAAAACTATAGGTATTTGTAGCTAAATTTGTTTCTTAACATCCATTCTTTCTTTGCGTAACAAACTATCCTCTCTTCAAGTTTACGCCAAGAAGCTGTACACGGAATGATTGTAGCTAGGTCCTTAACTTTTTTCTGAGGCTCTATCTAGAAAACATATCAGCTACAACTTCATGAAGATAAATATTTAAAAAATTCTGTCCTACTGCCAATTTTTAACGCTTCGGTATAATTGAGTTAATATTCATATTGAGTGATAATAAATACATATCCAAATCATTAATATTTAATGTTACATTTATTTAGTGAAACTGGTGTTCTTTGGCGAATTCAGAAGATAATTTTCAAATCATCAGCAAATTTGCGAATTGGCCTTTGATAACTACGTTGTGCAATTTGGCAAATATTATTTTGAATAATTTCAGAGCCAAACTAGAATCTTGTGAAATTAAGCTTCTCACTCTTAATAGTCTAGAATGTGTGCCATTAACTTGAATAACCATATTCCTATTGTATGAATAATAATTTGGTAAGTATGTATTAGGTGTTGCTAACCTAGTAACAAATTTGTTCAGTTGTGACCAGAATGATAAACCAAAGGCAGCATGAACGGATAGTATAATCTCATGCACATTCGTTTCGTGCTTACTTGAGGACTCCTCCGTAGGAGCCAGTATCACGCCCTTCCACCGACTATAGGCATTTGGGCGAAGACATGTACCGTCCCATTATCCCACATCTCTTCACATAGGAGATAAGTGGTTAGCAAGGGCCACTCGGCTCCCTACCGATGAGGCCAAGAATGGGAATGAATGTACTGAAATTATACTTCCGTTGAGTGCTGTCTTTGTTTTATCCTTCTCGTCATAACTGAACTAATGGTTACTAGGTCTGCAACACCTCATGCTATACTTGCAGAATATATTAGTTCTCGGCAACGAACAGTATTTAATAATTTCGTAGCTTAATTAACTAGATTAACCTGATCGGAACTACCCACCTTCATAAGAGCACCAATTAATAGTATCGATTTGTATAGATTAAAAAAATAATAATCGTATTCTATTTATTTTTATGCAACAGTTTTGCATGAAAATCAGATAAAAACTAGATAAGAACTCCTCCGTAATGTTTATTCATTAATATATCTATTCAGAATATTAAGTAACCTGGCATTTTATATTCATTTTCTTTGGTTAAAGCAATGAATAAGTATCCAGACACGTTTACCAGCACGCGCTTGCCTAGTAAATCAATCGACTTGATAACTTTAAAGTGTTTTTCTCTTTTTTTACTGCTATTCGGATCTTTTACGATCAATTGATGATATTCAGTAGAGATGTTATCACAGAAATCCGGTTTTCTGGATCATTAGTTGTAGTTGATGTTCTTTGTCAGTTGTTAGAATTTTCCGTTGATTTACCTTAAAGTTTACCTTAAAGACCTCATCCTGGTCAGCGCTTCTATTCAGTTAGTCCTGTTTGGAGGACCAAATTTCCATTTCACCAGCCAAAACGTTGAATATATCCTCACTTTTTTTGTCTTAAGCATTTAGATTATTCTAATATATTATTAAATCCGCCAACTTCTCTTCTTTTGACCAGTATTTATATTTTTAATTCTTTTCTTTAAGAGCAGATTCTAATTTACTATTTTGTTCGCAAAGATTTTTTTAACGGGTTTCAGCCAAAATCATTTTAAATCTACATCTTCTATAGTTATTATAATCAAGGTTGCGGTCTTGATATAAACACCTTACCCATTAATTACTTGCTATAAGCCAGTATAAACTAAGAATTGCATAGTGTAGTAAGGGAATTCATCCAGTAGACGAAAACCGTCATAATGGCCAAATTTAGCAGAACTGTCCAGGCAAATCTCTGGCCAAAGGCTACGATGAGTTCCCACAGGCATGTCCGCTCCACTGGATGAATTTTTTTACTGCTATTCGGATCTTTTACGATCAATTGATGATATTCAGTAGAGATGTTATCACAGAAATCCGGTTTTCTGGATCATTAGTTGTAGTTGATGTTCTTTGTCAGTTGTTAGAATTTTCCGTTGATTTACCTTAAAGTTTACCTTAAAGACCTCATCCTGGTCAGCGCTTCTATTCAGTTAGTCCTGTTTGGAGGACCAAATTTCCATTTCACCAGCCAAAACGTTGAATATATCCTCACTTTTTTTGTCTTAAGCATTTAGATTATTCTAATATATTATTAAATCCGCCAACTTCTCTTCTTTTGACCAGTATTTATATTTTTAATTCTTTTCTTTAAGAGCAGATTCTAATTTACTATTTTGTTCGCAAAGATTTTTTTAACGGGTTTCAGCCAAAATCATTTTAAATCTACATCTTCTATAGTCATTATAATCAAGATTGCGGTCTTGATATAAACACCTTACCCATTAATTACTTCCATATGTCAGTATAAACTAAGAATTGCATAGTGTAGTAAAGGAAATTCATCCAGTAGACTGGTTTTGTCCTTATTGGGAACTCATCATGTACTGGCCAGAATTTGCCGCGGACAGGACTCGAACCGCGGCAAATTCTGGTCAGTACATGATGAGTTCCCAATAAGGACAAAACCGGTCTACTGGATGAATTTCCTTTACTACACTATACAATTCTTAGTTTATACTGACATATGTAAGTAATTAATGGGTCAGGTGTTTATATCAAGACCGCAATCTTGATTATAATAATTTTTATCACCACCCACCAAATCATTGTTCGTTTAATCTTCTATAGTCGTCCTCTATCTTTTTCATATTCAACCTCATAAGGTCATTAGTATAGGCATATTTCCTATAGATAATTTCAGCTCCACAATGATTTTGTCAATAATTAAAATAGTGGTTGTTCGAGTCAAACTCGAGTGTAAGTTGCTCCTTGAGAAGAGAGCTATATTCAATCAAATAAATATTATCTTATTCCTATTTATTATCATTATGCAGTTAGATGAACGGGAAAATAATAATTAATAATGATCAATTCCAGTAGGGAAATTTGTTTTTCTATTATTTGTATTACATATACATACTATTATATTATATTATTATTATTATTATTATTATTATTATTATTATTATTATTATTATTATTATTATTATTATTGGTCGAAAAACGAACGCACTCAGTCGAAATGGCTCGTAAGAATACAAATGCAAGCCTGATTATTGATAAATGCATTGAGAAGCTTAAACTTTCTCTAAATAATATCTCAACAGGGAACAGTACGCGAAGACTACAAATAGAAAAATAAAGACTGACATGAATCACTATCTGCCCAAATTGGAAATAGCATAAATGTAAAACATGGAGCAATTCAAAAGTTTTATTTTAATTTAAATCAGTAAAAAGGAGAGTGTTGAACATTAGAAGTAGATATTAGACCTTGAATAGAGATGACAGAATTGATAGTAGATGCTACAAACCGAATGTAGTAGACAAATCAGGTAGAGAAATTTTGAATATGCTGGCAAATGAGGTCACAAACCGGTTTGACAAAAATATCAACTGATTATGCTTTATTCAAACAAAGTTACCAAACATGAGCTCCTGATCATTTTCCGGGTGTGGCAAGTCATATAGATTTGTATAATTGTAGTTTTCGAAGTTAGTCTACGTGCTTCTTTGTGATGATCTGGCTGACTTTCAAATCCTTCTTGTATTGTTCTAGTGCGCTAACTATCTCATCTTTCAGACCTTATCCATTGAATGCGTATAGTATTGTGTTTTTTATGAAGTTTTTGTAGAAATTTTTAGTTTCAACCTGGATGTCAATAATATCGCGTTCGCTTAGGTTTCTTTTAATTATGCAGGATTTTACTCCTAAGGAGAGTAATTCGTTTTGATGTTTTGACAAGCTTGCTTTTGAATAATTGTGAATAAAAGCATCAGTATTTGTAGGAAATTTTGATTATGTAGGGAATTTGTCCTGATCTCTTGTAAGGTCCTAAGTTTATTTTTCAGCTGTTATTTTCATTGAAAATGAAAGATTTTAAAGTGAAGTTTAAGTGTCTCGAAATAATTGGCCATTATCCACTTTGAAAAGTGGTGTTCTCCATAAGATATATATATATATATATATATATATATATATATATATATATATATATATATATATATATAATTAAAAAGATCAACAAAAAAGAAAATATAAACGTGGAGAGAGTGTGAATTAAGAGTACAATCAATCAAATTTGTGCATCACGTCCATTTAAATCTCAATTACAAAATATCCTTTTTCGGCTTATATATCCGGCTGCAATTTGTTTATCCATAAAGCTTTGTATGTGGATAACGGTTTACTGTTATTGCATTTACTAATTATCTTAATTGCTACGTCTGTTGGACATTCGTGTGAAGTTTTTACAATATGTTGCGCAATTTTGGACGTGTATTCACCATTTTATTCACAACAGGCGTTCAAGTTGCAATGTTCTTTCATTCGAGTAATTAAACGTCTGTAGATCGGCCTACGTAAGTTGATCGACATTCTACGCATATATATTGATAACTAATGTTTAAGGTAGATTTTAACAGATGTTTATATTTAATCAGTTGTAAAGGCAAATGTGACATCTGAAATGACACTCGTAGTTCTGCTGCATTAGATGTGCGTGTTAATTCTACTTCAACTTTCTTTTGTGCTGTGTGGGAACGAGCATTCCCCTCAAATGTGATTTCTAGGTAAATTAGTTTCTTTTCTGGTCCTGAATACGTCTGTTTCTTTCGAGTTTCCGTTTTAATAATTGACTTATTCAATAATCTAGAATAACCATTAGACATTAGATGGTTTATGGATTTTTTATATTCGTGAGCTTTTGAATCCAGACTGATCAATATGTACATTTTTCAGAACAGCAGGAACTTTTGACAATGTATATATAGAATAAAGGAAACTACAATAATGCAAATACTGTACTGATAAGGTTCGATTATGAGAAACTGTTCTATTTAGTTTTCCATTAGTATCTTTTTAATAAAACATCCAAGAAAGGCGGACAATCAGAAATCTCATGCCCTGACGTGAAACTGATATTTTATGCGCTTTATTGAAACCTTGAAGCAGTGTTTGCGATTGCGATTTTTTAAGGACAATGACAATATCTTCAACATATTCTATATATTGTCATTTCGTACATATATATATATATATATATAGACAAAACACATTAATAACAAAGTGGATAATGGCCAATTATTTCGAGACAATTAAACTTCACTTTACAATCTTTCATCTTCAATGAAAATAACAGCTGAAAAATAAACTTAGGACCTTACAAGAGATCAGGACAAATTCCCTACATAATCAAAATTTCCTACAAATACTGATGCTTTTATTCACATTTATTAAAAAGCAAGCTTGTCACCGAAGACTCAACCATTGGCACAACACAAGCAACAAGTTGCTTTGTCCGAATTTCACCAATTGCGCGAAGAAGAGATTTGTAGAAGGTCAAATTCCAATTTTGTTTCCCCGATAGTGGTAGTTCCCAAACTTGAACCGGGTCAATGTAGGGTTTGTGGGAATTATCGTCTATTAAACTCAGTGACGAAGGGTGATTCTTATCCTCTCCCTAACCAGAGTACTTTGCGCCGAGATATAATGGGATATGAGGTTTATTCAACTTTAGATCTTCAGAAAGCGTACTATCAGGTACCAATGAAAAAAAGTTCAATACCACTCACCGCAGTCAGATTTCCAGGAGGGGGATCGCATGAATTTCTTCGAATGCCTTTTGGTTTAAAAAATGCCAGTCAGACATTCCAGCGTTTGGCTGAAGAAATCCTTCAGAATTGTCCATTTGCGAGAGTATATATAGACGACATAATAATTTTTAGTCGCTCAAGAGATGAACATCGTAGGCATTTGGAAACGGTTTTGACCAGGCTGGAACAATATGGATTAGTGGTCAAACCTAATAAAAGTAACATCGGATGCTCTTCAGTTAAATATCTTGGTCAGATACTTTCCAAAGATGGAATGAAACATTTGGAAGATAAGATCCAAGTTATTTAGGACGTTACGGTGCCCCGAACCGTGCGCCAGCTGCGAAGGTTCTTGGGCATGATCAGCTATTACCATCGATTCATTCCAGGTCTAGCTAGAATTCTAGGATCGTTGACACGCCATCTCACTCGGGAAAAGAGCACGATCAAGAAGTCTTGGTCTATAAATTTGAGTCCAGAAGACCGAGAAAAATTCCAGAAGGCCAAGGAAATGCTAAGTGACATAACAACATTAGCAACTGTAGATTGGGAGAAACTTTTCGAGCTAATCACAATTGCCTTAGATGTTGCAATAGTGGCAGTGCTACAGCAACGAGATCAGGACATAGTAAGACCGATTGGGTTTTATTGCCGTAAGCTTAATGATCGAGTGAAACGTTATGCTACGTTTGGTAAAGAGCTTCTAGCAGTGTATGCCGCTGTGCTACACTTTGAACATTTCTTAGACGATCATAAATTTAAGTTATTGACCGATCATAAGCTGTTGATTAGCATACTTGGTAAAACAGCGAGGTTTAATTACTCTCGTAGAGTAAATTCCCAAATAACCCGGTTATCAGAGTTCGATTTCATTGTGTCTCATATTGCTGGTAAGGAGAATGTGGTAGCCGATGCACTTAGCAGACCGAATGAAGCCGATATCGAGCTGATATTTCAAGGTTCGTTGAAGAATTTAGATAATTCTATGCATGATTTAGTTAGTCAAATCGAGGAAACGCGAGGATTGGATCCATTTACGTTAGTCTTGTCCAAAGGACCAGGATATGTTCGTAAGCTCCTAAGTGGCAAGTGGTTGTTATGCAAAACGTCTAAAAGTCAACCATGACCATATGTTCCGTTGGAGTTACGGGCCAAAATTATCCAAATATTACACGACATGGGACATCCATCTATTAAAGTCACCATTCGATTAATTAATGACAGATATGTATGGCCGCACATGTCTAAAGACATACGGGTATGGGTAAGAGCCTGTGCCAAGTGTCAAACGTGTAAGGTGTGGAGACATACCAGAACCGAGATACAGAATATTGGGATACCAATTGGACGGTTCAGACACGTACATATAGACATTGTCGAGCATGCCTGAGGTTAATGGCCACAAATATTTGCTAACTATGGTAGATCGATTGAGTCGTCAATTCGAAGAGGCGATTTTAAAAGACATGACAGCGCAAGAAGTCCTGTTCGCGTTTCTACGTAATTGGATATCGCGTTATGGTGTTCCGAAAAAGGTCACTAGTGATCGCGGTAGTCAATTTATGTCTGAACTTTTTGAAAGATCTCCCAACATCATGGGAACAACTGTATTGCATACTAGCGCATACAACCCACGAGCAAATGGGATGGTAGAAGGGCTGCATCGTGAACTGAAAGCTGCGTTAAGGTGTACTAGTGGAACAAGCTGGATACAGGATTTTCCTATAGTACTACTCGCCATGCGCAAAATTAGGTATTTCAATTGAAGAATTGGTTTACGGAGAACCATTAAGGTTGCCTGGAGATCTTCCAATAGTAACTCCAAGTAGTCTTGAATGGGCTTCTAGTTATGTAGATTGGTTTGTAGAAGTACTTAGAGATAAGATGTGTCGTTTGGCTCCGACCAAAACTAGAAAAGCAAAAACCAAGTGCTATGTGTCCACTGATCTAAGATCGGCTTCACTTGTATATGTAACTAATGAAAATAGGAAGAATTGCCTGACACCATTTTACAAAGCACCATATAAGGTCACGAGGATGACTGACAAAATTTCATCATAGAGGTAAATGGCATTGAGGATTGTGTTACGTTGGATCGTTGCATTCCCCAGTTTATCTGGTTAGACAATAGGACTGGATTATCAGATGCGTTGAATGACCATCGTCCCATGGACGAATCTGCTGTGTGCAATCCCATCATACAGGCACATAACGAAATGCAGAACACAGGAGACACGTTGTCTAATATAGCAAAATCTTATTCTACAAATTCACAACATGAAAACTGTTTGGCAATACCAGATGAAACAGAAGAACCAGTGACAACTGTACAGGGCGCGATGCCGACTTCAGGGGTGCCATTACGCACAGCTCGTTCTGGAATAGTACAACGTCAGCCAAAGAATGATCATTACGTCTACTACTAGCCGTCTTTTTTTGAGAAGGTGGTGTATGTGGAGGAAAATATTTCCTCAGCCAAAATTAAAGTGACAACAACTGATAAATTTAAACCACCTTAGCTGATTGAAACGAATTTTATTTAAAAATAATTTATTCATTTATTTTCCAGTATTTTCTTTGTTTAAATACTTGACTGTATAAATACTTTGAATTATGCGCAATTTCAGTTTTCGAGAATTCTGTACGTGACTGGTTGTAACTTGCTCGGCTTGCTGCATTTGTTTCATTTTATTCATTTAAAGTTTACTCGATTTACAAAATATATTCCTGCCGTGGAGGTTAATTTAATTATTGGACATCAATTAACTCCTTATATAAAAATAAATCAAATTTTATTTTTGGACATTTGATGTTATCGCTGGTTTCGTAAAACAATATTGTATTTTTTTTAAATATTGTAAGTTTTTTGGAAGTTCTTTTGTTCATATTGTCGAAGTTTTTGACTTGTCTTGTCGAAGGTTAAAAGGGAGTTTTTTTCTGAGTTGCTGAATTGCACAAGCGGAACACTGCGTGGTTCCATCTCCAATAGCTTTGCTAATAAATTATTGTAATCCACTCATCTATTGTTCCTATTATTTATCAGTGAGAAGAATCTCAAATTTGCTTCAGGTAATTCACGTGGATAGCTCAGTGGTTAGAGCACCAGATTCCGAAGCAGACGTGCCAAGGTTCGTATCCTGTCCGCGGCAAATTCTGGCCAGTACTTGATGAGTTCCCAATAAGGACGAAACCGGTCTACTGGATGAATTGCCTTTTCTACACTATACATTTCTTAGATTATACTGACATATGTAAGTAATTAATGGGTCAGGTGTTTATATCAAGACCGCAACCTTGATTATAATAATTGACGTGGATATTTGTTTTCAAGGTCACCACCGTCTCGTTCTGTAATCTGTGAATATCAGCATATCCCGGTAAGCTTAATTAATATAATATATAAATTGAAAGAAATTTAATCATAATATTATGTTGGTTTATTAAATATTGAGGATACAGAGCAATTAGCACGTCGACTTAAGGAATGTAGCTTAAAAGATAGTTCTGAGGAACTTACGTGTTCCAAACTAGATGATCATACCGCATATATGGATTTTCCGGACCTGGCATCCCAGAGGCTCTCTCTTGGTCATCATCATCATGTCCAACCACACAAAAGTCAAGTGACTAAAGTTTCACTGCCATATAACCATAAAGTGAAAAAAAAGTATATAAGTAAATTTAGACAAATTATTATTGAGATTTACGAGAGAGAGAATTTTTTGTTGGAATTCTCCTTTGTGAACATTGTCGAAGATTTTGACTTGACTTTGGTGATTTTTATGAGAATCTGTTCGAGATTTTGAGTTGCAACTTACGCTTGGCTGCGTGGTTCTGGCTTGAGATACTTTGCCAATAAAGTATTGAAGCTTGTAACAAATTATTATTCTTAATTTACTTTTCGGGAAGGATCTCAAATATGCTTCATATAATTGACGTGGACATTTGCTTTCAAAGTCTCTATAATTTCGTTCTATCAACTGTGGTATTAAGTTTGACGGTGAGCACACTTTTTGTTATAATATATATACTGCAAGATATTTTATTTTAATATTATGTCTAGTTTGGACAATATTGATGATACAGAGCAATCAGCAGGATATTTAAGATATGTATTTTAAATGATAGTTCAGAGGAATTCAAGTGTTACAAATTTCATGATCATAACGCATATATGGATTATCCGAGCCTGGCATCTCAGAGGCTTTCTTATGGTAGCGACCACAGGGCATCTACAAAAGATGGCGACATCGCCAAGCTAGTTTATGCGGAAATATGTGATTTAGATGATCGTTTTAATCGCAATTCCATTGAAAGCTATGTTAAGCTCACCATGTACGGACCAGACAACCATTCTAAATGGTTTGAAGATGCAAGATTTTATTTTAAACCAAAATGAATGACCAAAACTACAGAATTGTTTGCTTTGGCCTGGTGATCTTTGCCTAAGTCGGGGATGTTACCAATCGATATACTAACAATAGTAGCTAAACCTTTGCCAAAAGTAAGTAAGCCAACGTGTGCCAATGATTACAGATTAATCTCTATTATCCCTTGGTTTTTGAAGATAATAGAACGATTGATACTTGGTCATTTAGAACCTATGCTGCCGGCTGATTTCGACATATGCCAACATGGCTTTACGAAAGACGGATACACAACTACTAATATGCTCTCTATGTGGAAACATGTAATTACATTAGATGAGAAAAATTTAGATGCATTAAATGTATTCATAGATATCTCAAAAGCTTTTGACTCCATATCTTTTGATGCTATTTTGAATGCGATTAATTTATTGAATATTGATCTGAATATTTGTAGATTACTTAGATACTATTTATATAATCGAATAATGAGTATTCAAGTAAACGATTTGATATCTAAATCAAAAAGGGTAACAAGTGGAGTTCCACAGGGATCAAGTTTGCAAATTCGCTGATGATTTGAAAATAATCTTTCCAATTGATCCAAATAATGTCGAATTCTCCAAAAATAATGTGACACTAGATTTGTATGATTTAAGTAGATATTTGTTAACACTAGGGCTGAGAATAAACAGTAAAAAGACGAGAGCTTTAAAAATAGGTAACAGAACAGAATTTAATTATGTTTATTTTCATGATGCTGAGATTAATGATGTTTTTGAGATTAAACTCTATGCAAGAAATTAAGGATTTAGGCATAACTATTCATTGTACGGCTTCTGCTGAGAGACATATTGAAAGGATAGTAGGCAGTGCCAAGAACAGATGGGCATTAATAAATAGAAATATTATATCGCATGAAATAAAATTTAAAATGTTTATAATATGGATTAGACCGATACTAGAATATGCTGCCGCTACTTGGAATCCTTTAACAAAGGGTTTGTCTAATAAGATAGAAGCTGTACAAAGAAAAGTTGTGAAACAAATTAGTCCTATCTCCTGCACTATATACTTACTTACTTACTTTACTGCGGCTGACTCCTTTTGGAGGATAAGCCGGCTCCACATTTCATGGAGTTTATTGAGAATTTGGTACAAGTGGTGTCCCCTCACCACTAGATTACAGTTTGTATCACTGCATCCTTTATGGTTTCGGAGAATGTGCTATTGCATAAAAGCTTTCCATTCGAACCAGTGGTCTGGTGCCTATATGAATCCCATAAGAAAGAGTCATGAAATTGGAACTAGATCTGGTCATTTTGCAATATCTCCACCATTGGTGGGGAATGTTGCGAGCAAGCTATTCTCTTTTTCAAAAATTTACAAAATTTACAATCAATTGCCAAAGGGGCTTAGAGAAACGCCTCCAACTAAAATGTCTTTTAAATTTTTATCTACCGAACTAGAAAAAGTGTTCAATCCTGCTGATATTTTTAATTTTGATTATGATAATACTTTCTCATGGTTAAATAAAAGACAGGATTAATTGTTTTTCAGCAACATAATTTCTCGAGATTCTATCTTCAAATTTTGTATTATTAAAACTGAAATGTTATGCATTATATCATCTTGTTAATCAACAATGCACACAATCAATTATTAGTCATGGTTCCCTTTTTTTCTTACAAATGTTATACTCGAATTATAACTTAAATTTTCCTAATTTTGATGAAGAATCTATCACTGTTTACAGCTGAACTTTCTGATGCTGATAAATTGTACAGTACAACTAATTGCACATATATATGTGATGTGATATCTTTTTATATTGTACATTTTCTAATTTTATTATTTGATGGAACATGTGTGGTTTGAATCCAAATAAAGATATTCTATTCTATTCTCAAAAAAAAGTCTGTAAAAAGGAATCTGTTTAGATTCAGGAAATTTGTTACGGAGAATGAAGTAGTAAATGCATTTGGGTTTCTGGTAGAAGAGCTACATAGACGATATCAACCCAAGAGGATAGAACAAATGACTGACTTATTACGTCAGGAAAAGATGAGAAATCAACTCACATTAAAATTTTATGACAGACTTGTTTCAAAATTCGTCGGACTTGAAGTTATCAACAATTTATTTGTAGCAGAATTGCATGCTAGGTTAAGGCCCACCTTGGATTTTTATGATACATTGAAACTAGAGTTGCCATAGAAGCTTAAACAGTTTGACAAAGTGTATCACCAGAAGAAACCTAAGATGTATGCAGTACCAGCATAGAGATTAAGGGAATTAAACAATTATCAGTGACAATGGGTCGGAAATTCCTATTTACGTGCAATATTCTTGTCGCTGGTATAAAGAATATCATCGTTGGGATAGATTTCTTTTATGCATTTTAACCTCGCTTTGGATCCCACGACAAGGAGCATTAAAAAGGCACGGGGTTAATGGCATACTGAGACTGGCACCTCAGTAGATAGGTCACTGAGACTACCTTGACCCGTCGACGCTGATGACTTAGCGGTAGTCATCGAGAAATTCCTGGTCTGACGACAAGCATGGTACACCAAATCGTTTTGATGGTACCAATACCTTGTCAACCGAAGGCTCAACCGTTGGCACAAAATAAATAGAAAATTGCCATTGAAGAATTTAAGCGGTTAATGGAAGAAGGAATTTGCAGGCCTTCAAATTTCAATAATGATTGTTCCCAAACCTGAACCGGTATAATGGAGGGTTTGTGACTATTACGTTTTTTAATGTTGCAAATAAAGGGGATTTTTATCCTCTACCAAACCAGAGTACTTTGTTTAGTGATATAATGGGGTAGGAGATTTATGCTATGTTAGATCTGCCGAAAGCGTATTATCAAGCACCTACGGCGACAGACTCTACTCCGCTCAACCCAGTGCGATTTCCTGGAGGAGAATCACCTGAATTCTTATGTATGTCTTTGGTTTGAAGAATGCAATTCATACATTCCCACCTATGACGGAGGTTGTTCTTCAAGCTTGTCAATTTGCTAGTGTGTATAGATGTTATAATGATATTTGTTTAATCTAGTGAGAAAAACTGAGATCACTTGGATTCCTTATTATCAAGCCAGAAAAGAATAAGATTGGTTGATCAACTTTTAAATTTATCGTACACTTTACTTCCGAAAATGAAAGTAAACTCTTGGAAGATCAGGTCCAAGCGATCAGATATGTGTCAGAACCCAAAACTGTACGCCAACTGCGTAGTTTTTTGGATGATTAGCTATTATCGTCGTTTTATAACAGGGTTAGCTGGAATTAGAGTGCCGTTAACTCGACATTTAATTCGTGAACGGAACATCATCAAGAAGTCCTGGCCTATTAATCTTAGCTAAGACGACAATGAGAATTTCCAGCTGGCCAAAGACCTGTTAAGCCAAATTACCAGGTTGCAACCTGTGGATTGGACTAGGCCGTTTGAGCTGGTCACAGATGCTTCCGATGTAGCCATAGGGGCAGTGTTACATCAGAGGGATAATGGTATAGTCAAGCCGATAGGATTCTATATTCGGAAACTCGGAGATCGCGAAAAGCGATATGAGACGCTTGGAAAGGAGTTACTAGCGGTTTATTCTGCAGTGCAGCATTTTGAGCATTATCTAGATGGACATCAGTTTATTATATTTAACTGATCATAAACCGTTGATAAGTATCCTAGGGAAAGCGAATAGGCCGAATTATTCTCGGCGGGTGAATTCACAAATAACCTGACTCTCAAAATTTAATTTTACCATTACTCACATCTCAGGAAAAGAGAATGTGGTGACAGATACTTTCAGTAGACCTGACATATCAGATGAAGATATGATTCGTTTGGAGTCAATCGTATGCTCTGTTGTACCTTTGAATGATTTTGTCCTACAATTGATGGAAAAAAACAGTTTTTGTTCCGTAAGTAGCTGTGTTGACCAAGAATTCCACATATACACGCAGGAAGATTGGAGATAAATGGTTACTATGTGAAATTTCCAGGGGCCAACCTAGATCGTATGTACCGTTAGAATTAAGGTATAAGGTAACTATCAGGATGGTCACTGATAGATATGTATGGCCTAAGATGTCGATTGCTATACCAGAGAGTCGTTTCAATCATGTACATATTGTTATGGTAGAAATGTCCGAAATTTCTGGCCAGAAGTATTTACTTACGATGGTTGATCGTTTCAGTCGTCAGTTTGAAGTAGCAATCCTGAAGGATATGACAGCTCAAGAAGTCTTACTTATGTTCTTGCATAATTGGTGTCGCGATATGGTGTACCGGTAAGGGTAACTAGTGATCGTGGTAGTCAGTTTATGTCTGAACTATTTATCAGACCATTGAATGCTACGATAGAAGTAAGACACACATGTGCATATAATCCCAGAGCTAATGGGATGGTTGAGAGACTGCACAGGGAGCTGAAGGCTGCATTACGCTGCACTGGTGGATCTAGTTGGATACATGATTTGCCCATAGTTTTGTTGGCAATGCAAAACAGATACAGAGCTCAGTTAGGAACATCCATAGCAGAACTTGTTTATGGAGAGCCATTGAGATTACCTGGAGATCTTCTAATAGAAGCTCCAAGTTGTCTCGATTGGGCCTCTAGTTCAGTAAATTGGTTTGTTGGAGCATTGAGAGATAAAATGAGTCGTTTAGCTCCAACCAAAACTAGAAGTCCAAGGTCTAAATGCTATGTATCTTCAGATTTAAAGCTAGCATCTCATGTATACATAACTAACGAGAACAGACAAAATTGTCTGACTCCATTCTATAAGGGATCATTCAAAGTCAACCATATGTCTGATAAAATGCATTTATGGAAGTAAATGGCACAGTAGAGTTGATAAGTCTAGATCGCTGCATTCCACAGTGTACATGAACGGAGGAGGAGACTAAGGAATGGTATCCATCGAAGTATCAGGATGCTGAGGTGAGATGTGACTCGAAAATGTGTAAAAAAGAAAGCCAGATAATGTGGGAAAGAAGTAAAGATTAAAACCAAACAAACTGAGGAAAGAGATCAATGCAATATGAATGTGAAACCTAGTGAAGTACCAGCACAACATGTTGAAACTCGTTCTGGAAGAGTCATCAAGAAACCAAAGAATGAGGACTTTGTGATGTATGAGTAAACATCTTAAACATGAGGGTGTATGTGGAGGTTAATTAATTTATTTGACATCAATTAACTCCTCATATAAAAATAAATCAAATTTTATTTTTGGACATTTGATGTTATCGCTAGTTTCATAAAAGCAATATTGTGTTTTAAAGAAAATATTGTAATTTTTTTGTAAGTTTCTTCTGTTCATATTGTCAAAGCTTTTGACTTGTCTTGGTGAATGTTTATAAGTGAGTTTTTCTGAGTTATTGAATTCTACGCACGCTTTGCTGCATGGTTTTACCTGAATATTCTCTGCTAATAAAGTATTGAAATTGCATCCATCTATCGTTCTTAATACAGATTATTGGGAAGGATTTCAAATCTGCTTCAGGTAATTAACGTGGATTTTTTTCAAGGTCCCCACCGTGTCGTTCTGTATCTTGTGGATATCAGCGTATTTGAGTGAGTACACTTATTGTTATAGTATATAAATTGCAAGAAATCTTATTGTAATATTAGGGCAGGTTTAGTTAATATTAAGGATACAGAATAATTAGCAGGTGGACTTAAGCGATGTAGTTTAAAATATAGTTCAGAGGAAATTAAGTGTTCCAAATTAGATGGCCATTCCGCATATATAGATAATCCGGTACTGGCATCTCCGAGGCTTTCTTATGGTTGTGACCAAGGGGTCTCTACCGAAGAGTTACGATTCAACGAATTTAGTTTTCTTAGTTACATCGAGAATTAATATAATCACTTGTAATACGATTGGAAAATAGTGCAACAAAGACATGCCTACAAAATTATCAAATGTAATCGAATTTGAGACAATAATCTTTAGCTTTGTTTCTACGTAATCAGATGGAAATTAAAGCGCTGCTTTTAAAAATGTCATACCCAAATAAAATTTTTGAGAATCGAAACTGTTTTATCATGTTCGAATTAGAAAAATCGAATATCAAGAATAAAATAAAACAAAATGGCACAGAAATCCCCAATTAAATAATTTTGTAATTTGGTAATCTAACGTTACACAAACTCACCTCAGACCATTTGTGTAAAAGAGTACAAAACAGCAAAACGTAAAGACAAGGTAGGTAATATAAACAGGTAAATATCGAGAACAAGGATAATGTGCCCAATCTAACCAAAAAAATTTCCCCCTTAAAAATCATGATTATAAGAAAATATTTCAATATAACAATAAACAAAATGAACGTAGAATAAGTAATAAAATAATATATTTATTTATTTAAAAAAATTGCATTGTAAAATATTTACGGATAAATCTAATATTGTTATAACAAAATGAAAAGCAACTAAGAAGCCTTAAAGTCATTTGTTAATTAATCATACTGTCGCCCATAAACATAGCATTGTAACGGCTCAGAACGATTCGTCGACATATTGTCAAAAGAAAATTCTAATTTCCTTTACGCGGCACCAACTAAAAAAAGAAAAACTGCCGTTAATCAATGATGTGCGAGCTTTCGTTTTCAAAATTATATAAGCACGATGCATTTACCATGGTGGCATTTTCAGCATATTTAACTTCGCCTGCTGTGTCTTACGTGCGCTTAGTGTCTCGCGACATATTGAATGTTTACCTACGCTAACATCTGGACTAGCGCCAATTTTCTTGTTGCTGCAAATCTAGTCATACGGATAGATAATCTATCCATAAGACTTCTACGCGTGCCAGCTACATCGGTATTGCCGCAGATCTTCAAAAAAACAATTCTGAGCCTTCAAACAGCAACTCGCTTCTCTGGTTTCGAATTCGCAACGAAGGAACACAAGCCAGTGAACCAGAGCCGGCCTCAAGTCTCTAGGAGTTCTTCAAGACACTGCAACACAAACAAACTTTCTCTGTAGTTGTCGCAGAACGCTATTCCAGCCCAGACAAGGGCCACCAACATTAACTGTCTCTCATTTATCTAAGGCTTTTAACTACTTTGTAACGTCGCACGGCATTTACTAGTAGCCGGAGAGTTGATAAAAGAGAACTGTAACAAAAATTGGTATATATAGGAAAATAAAATAGTATGTAACGACATTTTGTAAAATTAATTTTAAAATAAAATACACTGAACCATTGAGAACGCGCGCTTCCGTAGCGCAGTTACGTGCGATTTACAGTCAATATACGCGTAATTCAGTTACCTCGCAACAAACTCTACCATGTTCGCTACCTTCAATTTCTGTCGCCTTATCTGCTGTCCTACTTGCGCTTACCTTGCTGTGTCACTATCTCGGCTAGTTTTCAGTCACGTTAATCTTCTTTTTGATGCGCATTCAGTCATACGTAATCCATCATTCATTAATAGGATTGCCACGTCTGGCAGCCATCTTGGTGTTGCTACAGAAATTAAGCAAGACAAGTCCACGCTTGCGAACAGCCATTAATACATACTGATTCGCCCACTTTACTTGTTCACTTGCATCTGCTCAAAATGTCACTAGCCCACGAAAAGTGCAAAAAAGCCCATGTCTAGAAGGTCCTTCCACATATATCAATGAAAATATTATTCGTGGCAATACAAAAATCTATTGTGGACATATTACACTTAAAGATGAAAAATACAGGAAAACAGAAAAGGTTGTACTAGTAATAAATAATAACTTCAAATTAAACGAACATTGGTTGCGTGGGCGGTGATGTAGAGGCTCCTAACCTATTCGTGTCTGAGAACCCCATAGATGCCAGATCGTTTGTAGTCCTAAAATTTACATTAGAATCTGATAAGCTTATATTTTCATTCGCATCTGTTAAATTCAAACCTGCAATATCTTGCCCTAACTTGTAGTGTCCGCAAATTTATGATCTGCATCCATATCTATGAAATTTAATTATTAAATAGACACTTAATGTTAGGCAAATCGGGATGTGAAACCTGTCTCGTACAAAACATCCAAACAAATAATCTGGAAAGAAATAGACGCGAAAAACAGAATTAATAAATTACCTATTCCAGAGCGCCTCTTCTAAGCGTGCATCAATAAAAATATAAGACAGTTTTAGCAGGCGTATATTGTAGAACTTGATCAAATTTTAATGAATAAAAATGAAACAGTTGCAGCAGGACAAAGGAAGATACGACCAGTCGAGGTACGTAATGCTAGAAAACTGAAAATGGCGCACAATTCAAAGTCAGGTATTTAAACAAAGAGAGTTCTGGAAAATAAATGGAAAAATTCTTTTAAAATAAAATTCGTTACAATCAGCCAAGGTGGTTTAAATTTATCAGTTAATGTTACGTCAATTTTGGCGGAGGATTTATCTCCCTCCAGTGATAACAATTATTGTAAACAAGGATGCGATCTTGATATAAGCACCGGACGTTTTTATTACTTACATTTGTCAGTATAAATTAAAAATTGTATGGTCTAGACAAGGCAATTCGTCCAGTAGACCGGTTTCGTCATTATTGTGAACTCAAC
Source organism: Eudiplozoon nipponicum (assembly GCA_029291075.1). Classification (NCBI taxonomy): domain Eukaryota; kingdom Metazoa; phylum Platyhelminthes; class Monogenea; order Mazocraeidea; family Diplozoidae; genus Eudiplozoon; species Eudiplozoon nipponicum. Next base: position 70,836 of record JAQBSW010004134.1, read on the forward strand.
ATGTACTGGCCAGAATTTGCCGCGGACAAGATTCGAACCTGGGCACGTCTGCTTCGGAATCTGGTGCTCTAACCGCTGAGCCATCCTGCCGCACACTACACTTCACACAATTTTCAGTTATATACTAACTAATGCAACTTGGTTAGTCTATTTTTCCTTTAGGTGGATCTCATATGGCATCCATTTAGACCCAAAGTTCCAACTAACCATCTCAAATTTGTCATTACTGAACAGACACCACACTATATAGGGAAGTGGTATTGAAATGAACATTTATATAATTAAACGAACATTTGTTGCGCGGGTGGTGATAACACTTATTATAATCAAGGTTGCGATCTTGATATAAACACCTGACCCATTAAGTTACTTACATATGTCAGTATAAACTAAGAATTGTATAGTGTAGAAAAGGCAATTCATCCAGTAGACCGGTTTCGTCCTTATTGGAACTCATCATGTACTGGCCAGAATTTGCCGCGGACAGGGCTCGAACCTGGGCACGTCTGCTTCGGAATCTTGTGCTCTAACCACTGAGCCACCCTGCCGCACACTACACTACACAATTTTCAGTTATATACTAATTAATTTTTTTATTAGCTTTTCTTTTAGGTGGAGCTCATATGGCATCCATTTAGACACAAAGTTCCAACTGACCATCCCCAATCTGTCATTACTGAACAGACACCACACTACATGGGGAAGTGGTATTGAAATTAACATTTATATAATTAAACGAACATTGGTTGCGCGGGCGGTGATAACAATTATTATAATCAATTTTAGTATGTCAATGACAATATACACATACTCTTACCGAAGTGCATATGTCTTCCGACATATTTAACCATGTATATCTATCAGTGACCAACTTAAAAGTAGGCCTAATGGAAGGATGACCCAAATCTTTCTGTTTTTGGATTAAATTGTACTTTAATTCCAACAGTACAAACAGTATAATTTTGCTCCTGGAGAATTTAAACATTAACAACTCATCACCAAAATCTCGTGGCTAAAATCGATAGGCCAGGATTTCTTGAACGTATTATTTAGAGGCACCAACTGTCGAGTAAAAGTCCTCAAAATTCCTCTCAATATTAGTATAAAACGGCGGTAATAACTAATCATTTCCAAATATCTACGGAGATGGCAAATATTTCTGGGCTCCAGTATCGGTCTGGTCGCTTGGATTTTATACTCCAAGCGTTTATTTTCCTCATTATCAATTAAATGTCCCCGAAATTTTACAATTGAGCAAACAAACATGCTCTTCTCCTTAAACGAGCGTTTGTTGCGCGACGCTGATAACAACAACTATGATTAATTTTGCGATTCTGTTCCATTAAGTTTAAAGAATTTCATAGTGTAGAAAAGGCAATTCATCCAGTAAACCGGGTTCTTCCTTATTGAGAACTCATCACGTACTGGCCATAATTTGCTGCGGACTGGACATGAATATGGGCACATCTGCTTTGGAATCTGTTTCTGTAACCACTAAGCCCCCTGCCAAACACTACACATACCTTTCAGCTACATACTAAGTAATGTAACACAGTTTGTTTTTGTTTTTCTAGATGGAGGTTATATAGCATCTATTTAGACCCAAATTTCCAACTAACCATTATCAAAGTGTCATTATTGAACAGATATCACGCATAGTATGGAAAGTGGTATCGAAATGAACATTAATATAATTAAACGAACCTTGTTTGCGCAGGTGGTTATAACAATAACAATGTTTAAGGTTGCGAACTTGATATAAACACCTGACTCATTCAAAATGTCAGAAAAAATAAAACAATACTTTAAAAAAGAACTTTGCTTAAGATAACGGTGGTAATTTCCAACATACTACAAAATACTTCTATCAGAGTTATCCTTAGAACTATCTGTTAAACTACGGCTATGCGTTACGTGACTGGGTTATTCAGGAGCGTATGCTTACTAAAATGTATACTTATTGCCGTCCTACCATTATAACTCTATTCTTGCTTGTAACGCCCAAGATAGTGTGTCGTGCAGCGTTATTAATAATACAAGAGATGATCCGAAAGTAGATCTGTTTGTGGCCCAGTACAGAAAGATCTTTTCGCGGAAAAAAATAAGGTAACAATTATTGATAAATGTAAACCATCGTGGCTGATTGGAACAAATATTATTTAAAAAAGAAAATA
>JAQBSW010004135.1:0-72993 GCA_029291075.1 Eudiplozoon nipponicum
AAATATATAGTGAGTAAGGAGCCTAATACCGGCTCCTACTGATGAGTCGCCAGTAAGAACAAAACGAATGTGCACGAGATTATACTTTCGATTCATACTGTCTTTTTTCAACCTTCTGTTCATAAATGAACTAATATGTTACTAGATTCGCAATACCTAAATCATAATTGCATATATATTGGTTCTTCGCCACAAGCAGTACCTTTCTGTTATATATTGAATTAAATGGTGTCATTATTACCACGAAATGTGGTAGCTGATATCGATAAAGACCAGAGTGTATGAATTTACTGGGGTAACAGGTGTCCAGAAATAATTGTAATTCTCAATTTTGGTGAACTATAGCATACATTGAAATCAATCTTGTTGGTATCATATACCAACTCGGCAAACATAGTGTTAGTACGATGTAACTTTTCGGTACTATAATGTTGGGTACTGACACAAAAGCCCTATTGTTGGTATCCTTTACAGACTAGGAATATATATTTTATACAATGAGTTCGCGATTCATTCGCATTGTAGAAGACTACTGCATGTTTACACATTCGTCTAGGAGATTGTACTGTCATATTTTCCCACATACCTCACCCAAATAGATAGTGGGTAAAGGGCGTCCTATCAGCTCCTACTGATGAGTCGCCACTAAGTACGAAAAGGAATAGCACGAAATTTTACTTTCCGCTCATGCTGTTTTTGGTTTAATTTTCTGGTCATAATTGAACTAATTTGTTACTAGGTTCTCAATACCTAATACATACTTGCATATAAGTTATTCGAAAATGCTACTTCCAAACCTTCTCATTAAATAAAATGTATTCTGAAGCTGCAGAGGATACCAACAAAATGTTTTTCAAAATGCCGAGGCGTTACATAGTACGAAAGAAATGGATTTCAAGTTAGGCTAGAGTTTTCCAAAGGGGAAAACAAAGGCTAATTCTAAACACCTATTACTATAGAAATTATATGCACTCTGGCCTCGATCGATGACAGTTATCAATGTTTTTGTCTGAGTAGGTTGTTTAGCTGGAACCATAAGCGACTTTCTTAGGTGGAACTAAATAGCTAATAATTGGTGCTCCTTGACCAAATGAGATAGGGGATGATAAATCAATTAGAGATTGGATGAAACATATAGGCTGGCAAACATTTCTCTTGTAAGTACATTTTTGATCTCAACAGATAATAAGCTTTACAAAACCAAGCTTAAAAACTGATTTACATAATGATAAAGACGGCTGCATTTAAAACAGTTACATTTTGAGTTCCCGTCTATAAAGGGGGTTGCCATAATTTTGACAAATCTTTCTTACAAATGTTAATTTCTCGGACTATTTGAACTTGAATTTACGTTTAAATAAAAAATATCTGTATAACTTGTAAATTTTAATTTGCCGGTCCGTTTGAATGTTTAGCAGAATATACAAGAAAATCAATAATATGTAACTAATGACTACAGCATTGTCGTTCAAAACCGGAAAGAGAAACTTTCAGGTATAGAAAGTCTCACTTGCAGACAGCGTATGCAAAATGTATTTCCAGTTTGTAAAACTGCAGTATAAATGGGAAAAATTTTATTCAAGTTACCTAGATAACTTACTCATAATAGAATGAAATGTAGAAACCATGGCGAAATATTAGCAATAATGAACGAAATAAATTTTGCCTTCTACTGATAATTCTTAACATTTAATCGTCCTAAGAAATTTTATTTTATCCTTTCAAAGTATTGAACTAGCGCGTTGAAATTATTCTGCTTTCTTTCGATAATTTTCCACGAAAATTATTTTATTTTATCAAAATTTGCTATTGCAAATAATTATTAAAAATAAATATTTATGATTTAATTGTTACAAATAACAAAGGAACCTATATTGCTTGAAGGAGATATTCACGGAGCCCTGATCAATTTGAACATTGCGTTTTCTGGATATGACATGAAACGCATGTTTCAGGTAAATAAGAGAAATTTTATATTATATCTTGTACAATGACTTGTTCATAACACCAGCCTATACATATTCACATCCTTATATTAAAATTTATTTTTATATAACTTTCCTATGTGGCTTGAAGACAATTTGCTAATGAATTATCTGGAATGGCTAGTTTTCCATTTAAATAGCAATCGATACTGCAGAAAATCCACCTGATTGCAAGACTGACACAAAAACATTAATTGTTGTGTAGCTTAAAATTGCATTTACAATGCAGGTTTAGAGGAGTACGAGATGAATGGCAAGACTCTTCGCCAAAGATTCATAGGTATGTATTGGAGCTGTGGCAATTTTGGAAACTACTAATGAATGCAAATAAGAAAGAAGTCAGTCTGTTCAATAGATTGCATATATATGTATATATTTATATATATATACAACATATAATATTAAAAAGTTTTATCAACATGATATTCTAATCGACTGGCCAAGAATAACAAAATTCAATACCAATTTGCAAATATCCAGGCAAGACCAATCAGGCCCTCGAATCGAATCAACAAACATTCAATCTGATTGTCAACAATCTGAAGAGGAAATAACAGAGGCGCATACAGTGACAGAAGTTTCCAAACAATATAAGCGTTCAACACTGCAATCCACACTGGCGTTGTTACCATGTGCAAAATACAAATTTGCGCAACAAGGTGAAACGATCAACTACACTGGGAAAAATAGCACTCGTACATGTAACAGCGAACAATGCGTACAAATGGTTAATTCTCAAGCCATCAAAACAATAATAACCAGATCTCAGACATCACTTTGCAATACTGCGAGAATGATCTTCACGTACAAACATGCACAAACACAAACACAAACGCATACACACTTACCAAACTAGACAAAACAAGAAATAGAAGTAAAAGTGAGTCAGATTTGCTACCACTAGTATAATCAATTAAAATCCAGAATGTATATAAATGAATGATTGTATAGCGATGATATATATATATATATATATATATATATATATATATATATATATATATATATATATAAAGTAACTTTTCCATGCGAAAAATGAAATAGAAATTTCATCAGGTACAAGAACCGTTTCTTTATTATATTCTTCCCAAGTATCTGCAAATGAACATTTCTTAATATGTAAATTGAAAGACAAAGCCAGAAAAGTTGAAACATGGAAAGCATGTGAAATAAGGGAAAAACCACTCAATTCTGTGCATAACCTTCAGTTCAAACTCAATGCCAGAACATGCTTCTCCTGCTTGGGAAAATCCGACTGCGATTTGTTTATCCATAAAGCTTCGTGTGTGGCTAACTCCCTTTTGTTATTGCATTTAGTAATTCACTTAATTGCTAAGTCTGGAGAACATACGTGTGAGATTTTAACGATTTGTTGCGCAAGTGCAGACGTGTATTCATTAGTGATTTGAAATAGGCGTATAAGTTGCAATGTTATCTCATTCGTGTAATTAACCGTCTTTTCAATAGGCCTACGTAAGTTGATCGACAACTTGCGCCTGTGTATTGCTAAATATTATTTGACGTAGTTTCTCTTCGATTGCTTGTAAAGAAAAGTTTGTTACTTTAAATTAAATTTTTAGTTTAGCTGCATTAAATGTGCATGTTAATGCCGCTTCATTTTTCTTTTGTGCTATGCGTGAAATTGCATCCACCTTAAATGGGTTGTTAAAGTATACTTTATTCATTTCTGGTCCGACATACGTCTGTTTCTGTTGAATCCCACTTTTTATAATTGATTCAATTAATTGTATAGAAAAGCCATTAGGCGTTCACTAGTTTATTGCTTTAGTATGTTCGTTGTCTTTTCAATCTGCACTAACCAATCTGCCCATTCTTGAAAAAGAGCCACGAACTGTTGATAATTTATATTGAAATGGCACAAAACTGCTGTAATGCAAATACTGTGCGGACAAGATTGGTTTACTGTAAATTTTTCTATTTAATTTAACTTTAGAATCTTTCTTTAATCGTACATCTAAGAAAGACAGACAATCATCTTTCTCGTGATTGCGACCTATTCTTAAGGACAAAGAAATCATCATTCACGTACCGTATGTATTGAGTGCATTTATGTCACTTCTTAATGATGTGTTCTTTCGGTGGCTTATGAAAATGTCAGCCTTGCCTTTAAAAGAAATCAAAGAGAAACAGCCATTAATGTCCATAACAAATATTATTTACCAATATAAATACGCAAGTTGTAGATAAACGTACGTAGGTCGATCGACCTTATTGTTTATTACTCGAATGAGAGAAACGTGCAACTTAAACACTTGAATTATATGAAATGGTGAATATACGTTTGCAATTGCGCAACACATCATTTAGACCTCACACATATGTTCTCCACACGTAGCTTTTAAGATAATTACTAAATGTAATAACAGAAATGACTTAGTCACGTACGAAGCATTATGAATAAAAAAATTGCAGCTCGATTTATGCAAGCAAATGAAGCGTTTTCAGGCATTGAGCCTGAACTGGAGGTTGTGCACACAATTGATGCGGTTTTCTATTATTTCACACTTTTTCCATGTTTATATTTTTAATTTTCTATTTTTTCTTTTTAATTTATTTATAAAGACGTGTTTATTTGCAGATGCTTGTGAAGAACATGAGTAAGTGACGGTTCTTCTATCTGATAATATTTAATTTTTCTTTAGTCACAGGGAAATGGTACTATAATTTTTATTAAGGCTCGCTTTCTGAAAGAATATTTAAGAAACTGAATGAACTAGTAACGCTAAAATGTAGAGCGCAAAGAACGTTTTTGTGGAAAGAACATTATTTTCAGTGTATTAAGCAATTACTGTTCCCAGGAGATTTGATGAACATGTTAAGTTAATCCAAACCACGGGTAAATAGGATAAATCTTTCAAAGTTGACGCATTCCAAAATTGAGCAGTTTGAGCTTTTAACTTTCGTGTCAATACTAAGTACACAGGTCTTTGATTACCATTTTTGATAACATGTCTTGGCTCTCAAGTGTAAATTTTGTAGGTTTAACAGATAGATTATTAGATAATCCTAAGGTACTTGAGACAACAGTTGAAATTCTGCCATCTGTATTAGATTGTTCAGTAAGTAATCATGACAAATTTTCGCCAGATTTTAAGAAATTTCAGTGCCAGGTTACGAGTGTACTGTCTCACCCCAGAGAAATTATTTAATACCATAGTTGGAATGTTTCCAGCGTACCTTAGAGTCGCCCGCACTGTCTTCGTCAGTCATCGTAACGACTGTACGGTATTTGCCATTGTGAGCGGCGTCCCGGTTCCTGTTCGCATTGTCAGGAAGATTATGTTCATGAATCAGCATCCAGAAAACCTGCATGTTGTCCACAGCTAGATAGGTGTCCCCAAGTGCCTAGCCATAGATATTAGTGTGTATAAATCATCGTAGATTGGGGCACAAAACTATAAATCACATGATAGCGTGTCAAGAACATATCGTGTGTGAATTTCTACTGTGGTCTATAGGCAAAGTATCAAAGAACGAAACTCAGATCCACAGACAGCAATGTATAGAATATGGAAGGTCGATGTGTATTTCTACTGTTACCAAGCTGACCGCAACATTAATGGTTGTTATTAATTTACTTTCTCTGAACTCGTTTTTTTGTGCTGCGATACCATTAGCAACACCGAATTTCCAGATAAATTTGAGCACAAATGTACAGTTTAAGGCCACCAATGGTCAGTCAATCAAAACAATTGTATTGACGAATCTCAAAGTGCCATTCAGTTTACGTCCTATATTCTCTTGAACGTTTGTTGTAGCAAATGTGCCTTATTGCTTAGTATGCCTTGATTTCCTGACAAAGTATGGACTGTTATTTTATAAAGCCAAACGCATCTTGTTAAGCCCGGTTACGAATTTAATTGTACGCACCATTTTGGCGGTGACGATCGTCTACTTCTTTCACTCAAGTGCAAGGACTGGTTTGTATCCGCTCTTCCACAATTACTTAAAATCGTCTAATGGTTTTCAAAGATCACGAGCATTAAAATATCAGATTACAACCGTACAACTGAATTGACTACGCGGTACCATACAATAACTAGTGGGTACCAGTCTTTGCCAGAGCTCCACCATTTTTCATAATATTCTGGAAGACGGAATTATTCATCCTATTTCTAGTTTACGGTTATCATCGATAAACATGCAGGCAATGAATGATGAAATTGCTCAACGTAAATGGTTTACAGTGCCTGAACTTAACTTGGCATATAACCAAATACCAATAAATGAAAAGAGCATCACGAAAACAAATGTCATTACCGCTTTTGGGTCCTTTGAATACCCCTAATGCATTTCGGTCAGTGCAATGCATCACAACAACTTCGGAGATTCATGAACAAAGATTCAAGGTAACACTCACGTACCTGTTCTTATGTCGATTATGTAATCATAGCCTTGCATGATTTTGAAGAGAATTTAACAGACATCAAAGCGATCCTCGCTTGTATTGATTATTTTTACCTCGTGATAACCTTAGAACAGTGTGTATGGGCACAGAAAAAAGTGAAGTTTTTAGGGTACTCGATCAGCCATAGCGTTATAAATACTGTAGATGACAAAATTGATGCTATCAGGTAAATTCCCGCACCGACACCAACTAACGAAATACGTCGTTTCCTTGGCATGTTTAATTACTATATATTTTTATTCCTATGATGGCGCAATCACAGACACAACTAACAAAACATCTTAAAGTCGCCCAAGTCCAGCTCGTGTCTGTATTGGGACACATCCAAACAGCTAATGTTCGAACGAATAAAAGGACTGATTGCATAACATTCCACACTAAATGCTGTTCAGCGGAATGCAACATTGAAACTTTCCATCGACACATGCTACGTTGCTCATAGTGCTACATTTGATCAAGAAGACGGGAGTGCACCGCACAATTTTTGCATTCAAGTCCAGAAATTTCAAAGCCGCACGACTTCTTCCTAAACTTTGAAAATATTTCTTCTGTTTCATCGCTTTGAAATGAAGATCGAAAATTCGTTGCAAGTGTTGGCTTTACAGAGAAGGAAATCAAAATTTTTTAGAAAGAGTAATTCGGCAGATGATCCAATTTAGTGCGTTTACATTTGGCAACAGGCATGTGAAAGGGGAAGGAATGTGTTGGCTGATTGTATATCTCGTATTGAAATAAATTTAATGGCCCATCAGGTTGCCAAATATTTGGTCTGGTACAACATTCAGACAAAGCAAAAGACAGACAGAGATCTCACACCAAGGCGACAAAATTTAACTAGAACAATTTAATAATTTTAATTTAGGTGATGCGGAGGTCATCGCATATAACATTAAAGGAGAATTGGCCAACAGACTGGCGCCACGCGGTTTTTGCCAAATACCATTACTTGAGTAATCCTGGTGTGGATTATAAAAGAATATTCTTACAAGAACGTATCTTTGAGCCAACTATTTTACGAGATATTACCGAATGAGTTACAGCTTTTCGACTATGTCAACTCACAGAAGTCTGTCCCACACATTTCGAAATTGGCTGCTTCGAGCTAACTAACATTCGTTTCAGATTCACCCATATTCATAATGTTGTATTTTCTAAAGTATAGGGCTTCCGGTATTGTATGACTATAATTGAACGAAAGATAAATTAGCTACAAGTAAAGTCATGTTGACTTCACACCTAAATTGGTTGGGTCATTTATGCGAATTCACTCAGAATTTATTATTAATTAATCCTCCAATCGAAGCTTAATTATCCCTTATCTCCGCAGTCAAGGTGTTCATTTGTGCAGTTAATACTCTTACTAAGTTTTCCATCCGTCAGAAGCCATATCATTTAACCTAACAAAAATGCTTTATTTTTGATCAATTATTAATAGGATCTTGCTCGTATAAATCGTATCCATTTAGTAAAACAAATATACAAATATTTATTATTTTATGTTTTTCTGCTGCTCGAAGGCTGCTACCATCATTATACTGACTGCTTTATTTTTATATGTGCACTTCTGCGAGGAATTTATTTTGAATGCATACCAGCCCTAGATAAGACTCTTGGTCCGTTGTCGGTCTCACAGATGGCTATTACTGCAACCGTCTTCCCCTCAGAAGTCAGACATGGCATCCTACTTAAACGATCAAGTTCAATCGCTCGTGGTCTTTCGGGTCTGCTATCAACAACTGTATTGTGTTCTTTGTCCACCCTATCCACACGATACGAACCATCATTCACAACCTGCAGTGTCATGGGTTCGACCTTCGTGACCATGACATAGTCGCCGACAATTAGGCGAGTGCGTGTATGTCATCTTGCATAGGCTTGCCGCTGTGTGGCGCATAAATATTGAGTTAGTAGTTTTAAGCGCTCCTGAATATCCGCTATGGTGCAGCGTTCATGGAATCCTGGGATTACGGGTTCAACTGGCAGTCTAATGTGCACTCCATAGACCATAATTGTTGTAGCGAATCCTGTAACTGTTGATAAGGTAAATCGCAGAGCCCGCTCAACCGAATTAAATTTGTCCCTCCAAGATATCTTTGTCCCTTGGAACCAAAATCACAAAACCTATTTCATCGTCCGGTGTGTAGTTCAGCCATTGCGTTGGTCTGCGGGTTGTAAGTGGTTGCGCGATCACATTTTATGTCAAGGTCCATGTACAACTGATTAAATTCTCACGACTAGAACTGTACACCGTGGTCGGTAGCAATTATTTGTGGTGCACCAAATCCACTGAGCCATCGCTATTCTAAGCGCTTTATAATCTTCTCTGTTGTGATTTTATTCAGTGGTACAAACTCGACCCATTGGATAAATTTATTGACCATGGAAAATACATAGGCTACCCAGCTATGACCTATTGGCAGTGAAACTACCAGGTCATTATGAAGAATTTGGTTCCGTGCAGTGGCATTGAAAGCAATCGGAGTGACCTTTTCTCTTTTTTGTAGCCTACAACGCAGACATGTAGCGCACAGTTGAAAATAGCTACAAATTTCTTTGGACATGTCAGGCCTATACAATCGCGACTACTATGTCTCAATGAGTCGCCCGGAGCTGGTATGTCCCAAATTTTCATGCCCGAAGGCTATCAATTTTATTCGTATAGACTCCTGCACAAACCATTGCACTGTTTGTCCTTCTTTGCGCACCAATATGCCGTTTTGCAGGCTCAACGCTTTATATGGTGCGGCCAACGCTGTGCCGTTTTTTTAACTGATTGACATTTTCCTGGCATGTGGCATCCTTTCCCTGTTCTTTAGGGACTTTGCTAAGTGGCGACACTAGCACAGCGGAAATTCTGCTGAGCGCATCGGTTGCCGCATTATTGATGAATTGATACATCGTATTCCTCGAGCTCTTTAATGGCTTGGTGTACTCGTGTCTTCCCATTACCCAGTAATCTCCAATGCAGTAGTGCTTTGTGGTCGGTAAAGATGTCTATATGTCCACCGATGACAAAATATCTAAACTTTTGTAGTGCTAATTCTACAGCTAGTAATTACATTTATTTGACAGTAAAGTTCTGTTTCACCTTAATGAGTATGCAATTTATATATTTTGCCGGATGTCCGTCAGCTTGTAACACTGCTTTAATGCGTCTGTGACAGTTGGCATACTACCTACGAGGAAAGTCAAATAGTCGCGTTTACTAATTTTTATTTGCATAGGATAAACGATTATTGAGCCTCCTCCGTCCAACGAAACGGTATCTTGGCACTAGTTAACTAAGACAAGGGTTTTTGCGTAATCGCCATACCTGCGAGATATGGTCTTTAGAACTTCACCATACCAATAACCCGGCGCAATTGCTTTTTAGTTGTAGGCACCGGATAGTCCTTGATAGGCTGTACATTCATATATAATTACATACATCCCTCCACTGAGGCTGAGTGACACAGGAACCGCACCTGCCAACCTATCTTAACTTTTTTTAGGATTTAAATGTAATCGCCATTCTACAGATTTAAATATCATCTTCTGCAGCCTAATACGTAATTTGTGTTCAGTAGTGGTCCATATAATAACATCGTCAACGTCAGATGTTATACAGGTCAATTTAGGATTTAAATGTAATCGCCATTGTACGGATTTAAGTATCATCTTCTGCAGCCTAATACGCAATTTGCGTTCAGTAGTGGTCCATATATTAACATCGTCAACGTCAGATGTTATAAAGGGCAATTCAAACGCGAAAGAGTCCACCAGTCATTGGAACTTTTTCAGTGTTTTCCTCAGACCAAGTGTTACCAGAGTAAAATGGAAATGACCTTGGGGTACCTGAATTGCTAACTGCCATGGGTCTTCGAGCCGAAAGCCAAGTTGCCAAAATCCATGTTTAAGGGCAAGCACGGCAAATCATTTGCTTCTCGTTAGCTGTAGGAATAGATCACACAGAGCCGGCATGCGATAGGAGTCAAGTTTAATCCCCGAGTTTAATTGCTGAAAATCAGCCGCCGGTCGGAGTGAACCATCCTCTTTTCGTAACGTAAACCATGGTAGTTCTAAAAACAGATGATGATGGATCAAGAACGCTGGCCTCTACCATCTCTTGTGTTGCTTGAGTCGCTGCTTCTAATTGATTTCGAGGAGAACTATGGAGTTTTTTTCGATTGTAACTTGCATTTAGTTCTAGCTATAGTTTAAAGTGGTCGACCATCGGCCCTGGACATTCGCTGCAATCAGGAAGTTGGAATATGGTGCTGTATTTGCATTGAAAATCTTTTTATCACCCAGGCAGGCAACTAGTCTCCTCCTGCACCTTAGGGGTTTCATATCAACTTTATAGAATAGGTGCTTTTCGGCCTCGTGAGGCAAATAGGTTCATTTTGACAGTCTATCGTCTTAACTCATTTTCTAATGAAATAAAGTTCGAATAAGGGCTGGATACTGTTTGTGGCGGAGAATTAATATACATGCAAGTATGTATTAGGTGTTCCAAACCTAGTAACAAATTAGTTCAATTATGACCAGAAGGATAAATCAAAGACAGCATGAACGGAAAGTATAATCTCGTGCATATTCGTTTCGTCTTTACTGGCAACTCATCAGTAGGAGCCGGTATTACGCCATTTAACCACTATATATTTGGGTGAGGAATGTGGGATAATAGGACGGTACAATCTCCTAGACGATTGTGTAAACCTGCAGTAGTGAAGCTAACATCATATAATTCTCGAAAATGCACTTCATGCAATGCTACCTCACACCATATAATATATATATATATATATATATATATATATATATATATATATATATATATATATATATATATTATATATATATACGAGTCTGTAAATGATACCAACATTGCGTAAACCTAGGAGTTCCATGTCCGATTTGATTGTTGCAAGCCATGTCTTCAGTTGTCCGCCTCGGCGGCGGCGCCAGTTTGCACATTGACCTGGGAGCGTCATTGGCCCTATTTATGTTCCGAAATGACTGCCAACCGCCCGGCATGGAGAGGTTTAATCCGGGATATCAATGGAGCCGGATTATCCTCTAAAAGGAGCCAGCCGCAGTAAAGAAAAGAAATGATACCAACACTATGGCTACTGAGTCGGTATTTGATAACAACATTTTAGTACTGAAATGGTACGTGATACCAACACTATGATTGCCGAGTCGTACATGGTACCATCGTGATAGATTTCAATGTATTCTATAGTTCACTAAAATTGAGAATTACAGCTATCTCTGAACGCCTGTTATTCCAGTAAATTGTGAGATGGTGGACCCTATTTCCCCATTAAAATGGCCGTTATCTAGGGGAAATATACTGAATTTGCTGCTACTTTGACGATGTATTTGAAGAAGTATGGTGTCTTTATATATTGATCTTGCTTCCAAACCACTAGCTGTTGCCGTCTGTCGCGGACTTTGTGATTATGCTGCAAAAAATTCAATTAAGGTGTGTCGCTCCTGCCGGATGTGGTAACGGGGTCCATGCGTTGAGTTGCATCTGTCAATTTGTTGGTCATCATGACCGAACTATGAAGAGCTTGATTCCTTTATTTCAGATCTTCCTGGACGTTCAATATTGCCCTATATCTGGTAGGATCCAGCAGCATAAACATGATGGCCCCATGCGGTTGAATCCCGGATAAAGCCTTAGTTAGCTTGAAGACCCACCACTTGATGCGTGCCATGGTATCAAGGGGCATCTCATCCAGTAATGGTTTCAATCAATTCAATTCTGAAAACAACTCCTGAGACCTGGCTCGGAAATTATCGAACACTCGTCTTTTGTATTCTCCATACGTCTGGTCGACAGGCAATTCTAATTGGCCTTCAACTGTTCGGTCAACTAATTTCTGGGCAGCAACGCACACAATAGGTGCATCGAAAGAAATTTCTTGTGATCGAACTGAGGCTTCACATTTTTTGAACCCCAACTGTGACCGTTCAACATCCAAAGGTGTAAAAATGTTCTTAAATTCTGATGACGGTCGGAAAAAAATTGTCTATACGAATGGAAACACCGGAACATTAATAACTGCTTCCGTTTGGGCACGCTCACCATTGTGGACTTCATCTATATAGGTTGGGTCGTGTATGCGGATTCACTTAGTTTTTATTACTAGTGTGTCATCCTGCCCAGACTCTATAATTCCTATCTCCGCAGCCAAGCTGTTCATTTTTTCAGTTAATACTCTTATTAAATTTTCCAATCCGATAGTAATCATATTATTTAACTTAACAAAAATGCTTTATTTTTAATCAATTATTTGTAGGATTTTTCTCCTATAAAGCAAATTCATTTAGAAAAACAAAAATACAAAGAATAATTATCCTATTTTCACATCCTCAGATCAAAAGCTGCTTTCATCATTGTGATGACTACTATATTTTAATACGTGCATATCTGGAGGGCTTTCTGTTTAATTCATGCCAGCCCTAGATAGGACCCTTTGTGCCTTCTCGTATTCAAAGTTGGCTATTGCTACATGCCACCAACTGGTCAAGATACGGAGACCAGTACGTACGCGTTCTTGCTAAATTGGCTGACCAAATTTCAGGTACCAGATGTAGAATTTACTTAACAAGGTACTAATTTAAGAAGCGTATTTTCTAAAATAATTTACAGTTCCTTCGGAACAGATGTACGAAGAACAACAGCTTTAAATTCTAAGCACAAAATTCTTGTGAAACGCTTACACTGCTAGTTAAAGGAAGCGTGATGTACAACTCGCGAACTATTCAATTGGCTTACCATACTCCCATTAGTACTACTAAGTGTGCGATCTATTTATCGGGACAGCGTGAAGTAATCGGTTTTACAAATCAAATTCGATCACGATCCGCAAACCCCTGCGGATCTAACGAGCGGTTTTGATTTGAGCAATGAACCAACAGCGGCGGATGTTACACAGCAAATACACTTAGTTCTAAAGTTGGCGTCCACGACCAACCAGAGAACATCATCCGCCAATTTATGATTCTAAGTCATTGGACATTTTTAGCAAGCCTATGCCAGAATCGACGCTGTTCAATCTTAACTGATGCCACGGTTTACCGGGCCCGGTCCGTTAATTAAACACGGTCCAAAGTTCGTTGATAATTAATAAAACAGGTCATAAACCGGTATCAATTGATCGATTGAGACAACATTTGAGTTCTGTATTCGTACAAAAATTATAACAAGAAGTGATAACGATCAAGAACAAGGTCTAGCATCAATTTAATTGTTAACTAACATATCAAAACATGAAATGTAAAGTAGCAGAGCTCACTAAATAAACGAGAACTTGACTACATCCACGATTCTGATTTAAACGTTATCGATTTTGGCGGTGGGTGATGCTATATAATATATATATATATATATATATATATATATATATATATATATATATATATATATATATATATATATATATCGTGTTCAGGACTCTATATTCATTGCGACAGTTAAATATAATAGTCTTTTAAATACTTATTTAAGAGTTGTCCTCAATTTTTAAATTATGTCTTCTTGTAGAACGGAATTTTTCTTTTGCTTAAATTCTTAAATTTAATTAATACTGACAATTTTGACTAGGTGCGTAAAAGTTAAATTATTTTGGCTAACCTGAACCTACATATTCTTACTATATATAGTACTGACATCGCACAAGATTTGAAAGAATTTTAGTGTTTATGGAAGTAAATGTACACTTAAAAAGATCTGAGAAAGAACGAAAAATTTATATTAAACCAACATTTTTTTTAATTCATGGCTACATCGTACGATTAAAAATAAACTACAAATATTGATTTCAAAATAATGAAATATTAAGACTAACAAGCAACCGTCCGTACTATATATATATATATATATATATATATATATATATATATATATATATATATAATTTTATATCACATCTGTATACATTTTTATAGTAATATTTTTACGAAAAAACAATAATATTTTTATAGATAGTTTGCTGCAAGTAAAAAAGCCTATCTATTTCGTAAGAATTTAGTAAAAAGAATGCCTTTCTAAAGTTATAATCTCTGTAGGTTTTAATTTAATTTAGCGTTGAGTATAAATATGACTTCTAGCTTCAATCATATTTTGTTACATCAGATGTACGCGTGCCTTTTTGGTTATTTAATTTATGATTTGGATTATTTATGGGTTTGTATATGTGTGTGGAAAATGTTAAAGAATTATAAATAATTAATTAGTGCCCGATGTGTCGTGGCAACATTAAAAATGAGTTGTGTTTTAGCCAGGATTTTGCATGTCTGGATTTTTTTCACTTTGTTGTCCGCCCTGCGAAAAATTGCCAAATTGTTATTAAGTGCCACTATGATTTTAACAAAAAATTTACAGACTGGAATACCATTTGTCTTTTATTTATTTGCTTCGGATGTTACTTTTTATAATAATGATGCTGTCGTTGCAATTTCGCCGTTTCAATGATATGCACCTTAGTTTCAGGTTTGTATAACAATTCTTGGCTTGTTTTAATGAATTTCTGTCGTAAATGTTGAAGGACGCATATAAGCAATTGCTGTTTCTTATGTCTAACATATTTCCTATCACATATACAAGTGAATTTGTAGTCTAAAATGAAATTTTTTATCGCTGACATTTTCTTATTTGCATCTGGCGTAATGTTTATCTGCGTGTTAATGATGACGCTAACCTATACATTCTATAAATACTACTAAACCAATAAGCGATTATTCAAGCTGGAAAGTGGACTCTATCAAGTAATTTTAGTCAAACTTTTTTAATAACTGTAGATAAACTATTTGAACATGGTCTATTTTGCATTTTATAAACAGCTATGAATAGTTCTTCATTAGCCAGATTTTCCTCGGGTATTGTAATTCTGTTTCAAACTTATATGCGGAACAGAATCTACTGTCTCATCTTTTATGTTTAATTTTTAGTTTATGCTATGGTTCAAGTAAACAAACTAACCATTTAGTTGTTGCCTGAAACGGAGAATTTAACATTGATAAAATTAGCCTCATTGGACAACCTTTTTTGTGGGTTTTTGGTTATTCGTACATTGTTGATGTAGATGATCCAACTGGCTTGAGCTTCTGTGCAGTGGCCTCATCAATTAAACCGGCATCTGTCAAGATCTTAATTTCATTTATTACTTTGCGCTCCACTATGTCTATTTCATCTGATTTATCGTCTAGACGCGTGAATTTTGTATTGTCCTTTAACACGTTTTCCATCTTTTGTAGGTAGTCAGATTTGTCCATTATAACTACGCTCTTACCTTTATCAGCGCGTAGTATTTTGATGTCTGCATTTCTGCTGATACCTCTAAGCGCATTTAGATGTTGCTTTGTCAATGCATGCTGTTCTGCGCATTTAGACGATTTCAAATGTGAAGCCTGATCAACTAATGTAGCCTTGAACCAATTTTTATAATCAATACTGGTAGGTTCCAAGTCAGCTGTTTGTTCAAATAGCAATTCAAATGCTGCCTCAAAATCAACATCGCATTTATTAGAAGGATGTATTCCATAATTTCGGCCCATCGATAGTGCCTCCATTGTTAGCTGATCGATTGGCACTTTTGATAAGTTAAGCACACGTTTATCAAGATCGGTCGGTATTAAATCACAAAAATCCATGTTTTATATCTTTTTCCAATGTATTCAAAATTCTTACGTCATAACTGCCGGCAAAAACATCAGAAATTTCATTCTTGCAAAAAGACTTAGTTCATCTAATACACAAGATACACACCCGATTCTTGCCTGTAGCACTGCTTCATCTTCCTTCAACTGCTCAATTTTGGAATACGCCAATCTTGTAAGATTTCTTCGGTTGACTCGTAGTTTTGACTTTCGTAAACTGCGCACCAAATCACCTGGGAAACGTAATTGTTTAATACACTGATAATAATGTTCTTTCCACAATAACGTTCTTTGCGCTCTACACTTTAACGTCACTAGTTCATCCAGTTTTCTGAAAGATCCTTTTGAAATACGATATTTAATAAAATTCACTGTACCCTTCCTATGAACAAAAACAAAAAGAAATTTATCAAATTCAAGTACGTGGATGTTATATTTCTTATCCTTATGAACAGGTCGCAATCACTAACATTGCTTCAAAGTTTCAACAAAGCACATAAGAATATCGGCTTCACGTCAGAGCACGAGAAAGATGATCGTCTGCCTTTCCTAGATGTACTATTAAAGAAAGAAACTAATGGTAAATTAAACAGAACAATTTACCATAAACCAACATGGTCTGCACAGTATTTGCATTACAGCAGTTTTGTGCCGTTTCAATATAAATTATCAACAGTTCGTGGCTGCTTTTCAAGAATTGACAGGTTGGTTAGTCAAGATTCAAAAGAAAACGAATATAATAAAGCAATTAACGATTTAATGCCTAATGGCTATCCTAGACAATTAATTGAATCAATTATTAAAAGGGGAATTAAACAGAAACAGACGTATTACGGGCCAGAAAAGAAAACAGTCTACCTGAACATCCCATTTAAGGGGGATGCAGTTTCCCGAATGGCACAAAAGAAAGTTGAAGCGGCATTAACACGCACATTTAATGCAGCTAAACTACGAGTGTTATTTAGGGTAACACACTTGCCTTTACCAGCAATCAAAGAGAAACAGCCGTTAATGTCGACATCAAATATTATTTACCAATATACATGCGCAAGTTGTCGATCAACTTACGTAGGCCGATCGACCAGACGGTTAATTACTCGAATGAGAGAACATTGTAACTTAAACGCCTGTTTTAAATCAAATGGTGAATACACGTCTGCAATTGCGCAACACATCGTCGAAACATCGCACGTATGTTCTCCAGACGTAGCATTCAAAATAATTACTAAATGCAATAACAAAAGGGAGCTAGCCACATACGAAGCCTTATGGATAAACAAGTTGCAGCCGGATTTATGCAAGCAGAAGAAGCATGTACAAGCATTGAGCTTGAACTGGATGTGACGCACGCAATTGATTGGTTTCTGTTTTTTCACACTCTCTCTATGTTCACATATTTCTATCTTGTTTTGCTTTCCAATTTATATATAAACATATTTTCATTAGTTGATACTTGAGAAGATAATGAGAAAGAAACGTTTCTTGTATCTAATAAAATTTGTGTTTGTTTGTGCACATAGGAAAGTTACAATGATTTTTTTAAAGATCGCATTTCAAAAAAATTAACCAAATTAATTAATGAATTAGGCTAGACCACTTAAATAGTCTATATCATATGCGTACGAATATAATTATCACAGCCCGTGCAACCAACTTTTATTTTATTATATAAATGTTCAATGTAATACCACTTCACCAATTAGTGCGGTGTCTGTTTTATAGTGACAGATTCAGGTTTGTTATTTAGAGATTTAGGTCTAAAGGTATGCTTTATTGGCGCTAACTAAAGAAAATGAAATCTAAAAAAAATTGGTTAGTATATAATTGAAAATTGTGTGTAGTTTGCGGTAGGGTAACACAACGAATAGAGCAACAAATTCCGAAACAAACATGTCCAGGTTCGAGCCCTGTCCACTGAAAATGCTGGATAGTAGGTAAAGAGTTACAAAGAAGGACGAAAATGTTTTGCTGGATGAATTGCCATTTCTACATTACACAATTTTTAATTTATACATGAAATGTATTTTGTTGTCTTGCTTGAAATGTCTTGACTACAATGCGAACTGTAATCAAATTTATAAAATCTTTTTCCAAAATTGTGAAGAAAAGAACGTTTAGATACAAGAGTTGTATTTTTCTCATTTTATCATCAACTGCCTACAAAACAATCATGCACACAAACAGACACATACACACACAAGCACACACACACAACACATATATATATATATATATATATATATATATATATATATATATATATATATATATATATATATATATATATATTGAAGTCAAAGCAAACGGAAAATGTAAGTAGGAAAGAGAGTGGAAATAAAGGAAAACCAAAATTTTCGTGCATCATTTCCAGTTTGAACACAATTCATGAACATGCTTTAACGGATTGAATATATCAGACTGCTGTTTGTTTATGCACTAAACTTATTTGGCTATCTTATATATTAATTATCATGAATTCCACCTCTGAAGAAAGTACGTTTGGATATCCAATAATATTTTTCGCAGTTAAACGCGTGTATTCATCTCCCCATTTCAAACAGGTGTTTCATTTGCAATGTTGTGTCATTATGGTAATTAACCATCTGGTCTTACGGCTTATGTAAAATTATTGACAACTTGCGCATGCATATTAGTAAATTATATTTGAAGTGAACATTAATGACTATTTCTCGGTAATTTTGGGTTTTAATTCGGTTTTTTGTTCAAATTGCAATTCAAATACTACCACGAAATCAATGATATTGATAAACGTGTGTTTAACCTATCATTAAAAAATATGTCATCTAATAACGGTAGCACTATTTGATATTTATTTTGTAGCAGTATTTGCTAAGTGAACATGCACTGATTATAAAAGGTTTTCAGGCTACAATTGTTGATTATGCCTTATATCTGAAATAGATAAATGCGCTGTACAGCCTGCAATGACAAAGCAATATTTAAAAGTTCTTAAACCTATCGGCAGAATTTACAATGTCAAAATCCTACGCGCTGATAATAGTAAGGGCGTTGTTTAAATGTAACAATTGTATATATACAAAAGGCGGAGAACGTGTAGTGATAATAAAAAAAATTCTTGCGTCTAGAGTATACATCAGATGAAATAGCCAAAGATGAACGGAAGATTATACATGAAATTAAAAGTTTAACCCATACCGGTTTAATTGATAAATCCATTACACACAAGCTATGACCAATTTGATCATCTATATCGAAAATGTACGAAATATCAATAAAACATGGTTCAGGTTGTGCTGTGAGATGAATATTATAAAACGGTCAACACTGCTTTTCATGTATTGTTGAAATGGTTATTCCAAATAATAAAAATACATCGCGCAAACTATCAGATAATTATTCCATTGCTGATTCCTTTGAGTGTGTTAACAAATTTCAAGATATAAATGCTAAAATCAAGATTATCGTGACTTTTTATGTAACGCCTATGATTAAAACCGTTCCAGTTGAAGAAACGCTTGACATAATAAATCAAGCATTAGAAAAACATATATTAACATCTCCAGTCGCATATCATGCTGTACGTAAAATATATTCCTATGCACAAAAAATGTAGAGTGTCGTTTTAAAGGAAGCATCCTTAAACATATAGATGTTGTGGCAGTGAGGAGCTCCTAATTCCGATGTTAGCCAAGATTTTACTAGGCCAGTGTGAGAAAGTATCATTTAATAGTGGTATAATTAAATGTGCGCAATTCATGAGGTATGTTGAGGATACTATCCTTAGACTCAAAAAACAAGTCGCAGTCACGAACAACACTTGAAAGCTTCAATAAAGCACACAAAAATATTAGATTTACAACAATGCAAGAGAACGATTTGTGTCTTCCTATCTTATATGCAAAAATATAGAAAGATGCCAACGATAGATTAAACAGAACAATATACCATAAACTAATCTGATCTGCACAGTATATACATTATAACGGTTTCGTGCGTTATCAATATAAATTATCAATATTTTAAGTTTATTCCAACTATTGACCGATTGGTCATCTCAGATTCCATAGGTGATAAATATACTAAAGCAAAATCTGTTTAATATCAAATAACTATGCCAAAAATTTATTGAGTCCATTCTCAAAAGAGGAAATGAAGAAAAAGAGAACTATTTAGAACCGCAAAAGAAAAAAAGTCCTACACATCTCATTCGTAAGTTGGTTAAATTCTTGATTCCTCTACATTTACAGGTGCACTGCACTTTTATTGATTGATAGACTCTCACTGGTTCCATGACACTGAAGCCGTTCTTACTCTGCTTTTACTGAAATGTTTCGAATTAGGTTATGCCGAATACGGGAAATAGAGTATTTCTGCAATATAATGTAAATGAAAAATATTTTGATCCTTCTACGCGTCCGGAAAAGGAATTCAAAAAATGGTGACACGGCGAATAGGCGTAAATGTCAATCCATACGGATTACTTATATGTATTCTATAAATGTCAATTTAGGTTAGAGTGCACATTTGTGCGTGTATAATTGTTTGCATGTGTATGGGTAGTTTCCAGTATACATGTGAGTATAGAAGAATAGTTATTAAGGCTGGATGTTGGGACAGACAAGAAAAATACATTAATAAGTAAAATAAATATACTTATATCTGTCATTATTGAGGATTTCAAACTTGCCAGAAATTGTAGTTTTCTGTGAGTAGGTCGTCAACCCTGAAGATGGGACTGGAAATTTGGAAAATCTTCATTCACAAACGTTTCCGGAAAATCAGTTTAAGGACGGCCTCAAAGTCACGAGACCAGTGAGAACCCACCCGTCTATTAAAATAAACAAGATGTGCACGTGGAAGTGTAAAATAATCAAGATTTTACAGATCTATGAGAGCTATTAATTTTCCCGCAACCATAAATTTTGGGATCAGCTCGAAAGATAAGAGCACTTTACAAACGCAAATTCCATTAAAGGAATGTATCAAAACGAAATACAACAGAATTTTAAATTATCGAATGAAAAACACATTTAAATTTAAACATAAATTTCAAATTATAGTCGGAATACACATTTCTGAAACATCGCATCAATTTTCTCCAGATGTAGCATTTAAGATAATTAATAAGTACAATAGCAGAAATAAGTTAGCCACCTATGAAGCTTTTTGTAAAAAATGACAGCCTGGTTTATGAAAGCAGAAATAGAATGGTCGGGCATTGTGCCTGAACTGGAAGTGGTACTCAAAAATGATTGATTATTCTCATATTTCACACTTTCCACCAGTTAATATTTCCTATTTTTTTACATTTAAAAAATATATTTTTCCAAGACAGCTGCTAAATTTAACGTATTTTTGATGTCACTATTATTGGCTACCCGTTATTCTGATTTGCCGCTCAAAAAATAAAATTGTAAGGCGCTTTTTGATAGAAGAGCAGTATTTAAAATATTTTCATGCATCATAATATCAACTTATCCAATTTCAAAACTGTGTTAACAGTTGTGTAGCATTACCCAAATATATGCAAAGCTTGCATCTAAACATACTGGTCGATTAGTGCGTTGAAAAATAAAGCGAACGTTATCATAAAGGGCAAAAAGTACCCTACACAAAGCTCAACCTAAGCACGCCCCCACCAAGGTCAAAACTGTAAGTAATTGAATACTTTAAACAATGGAAGTCTATTTTAAAGTAAATCAATATTAACAAAAATCAAGACAACTCTTAATTTAACATTATGAGTACTAATAAACTTAACTGTCACACTAAAATTACTGCTGTAAAAGCGTGGAAATAAAGCTGTTCCTAAGACGAATATATATGAAATAAACGAGAGTTGTGCTATATATACATATACACAAACACAATAATACATATATACATACATGGATACTGGAGGAGAAAATTAGAAACGTTACTTGTATCTGAACAAAATTCTCTTTATATTTGCACATGGTAGCGGTTCTATGAATTTTTTTATTCCTTTCATATTAACTTTTTCTTTTTCTAACAAAAGTAATTTATATATTACGTTAGAACACACATATGGCTGTGGTTGCAGTCTAGCATAACTTCTATGAAGAGACGCGGTTTATCGAATACATTGGCTTCCAAGAGCTATCTGCTAAGGCTACACAAGCAAACAAATATTTCTTTTTTACTGTTTAGAAATCATAAAAAAGGCATTTGTTTTTTTGGCTACTTCCCGGAGCGAGACAGCAATCATTCTAGCCAAATTCGACGAACTATACCGACGGTTTTAGAAATTTAAAGTACACGTAGCACATCCAAACTTTATCGGTAGATGAATAACCAGATTTCGGGTATTACCAAAATTTAAAAAGAGAAACTCTTATAATCACACAGATGCCTACATTGACACTACTAATTTCACACAAGTCAATCAAACGTTTGATGAGAATAAATAAAAAATAAATATTCAAATATTCTTTTTTAAAAATTAGTATAAATTTTACCATATGTATCGATTGTTGCGATGACATAATATATACGCATTTGTCTATTAGGTGTTGCGCATCTATTAACAAACTAGTTCTGATAGAACCAAAAGAAAAGTCCAAAGTCACTATGGATGATAGGTATATATTCATATACACAAATGCGTTTCGTGCTTACTGGAGAATCATGCTGACTTTAGTTTGGCCTTCTAATCATACTTGAAGTAATTTGTAATTTGGTAGACAAAACCTGGTACACAATTATATATTTCAACTTTATGAAAACCAAATGACCTACAAATATTTCCATTGGATATGCCGACTGCAAATTGCATTCATATAGGAAATATAATTATATATTTTTTGCCAAATTTATCATTTTCCAATTATCCTACAAACATTTATAACAGATTATTCTACTCGTTATGTATAGGTTATTATCAGAGAAAATGGAAATCTACGCATTTTTCTTTCTGATTATGTCATTGAAATAAAATTGGCATTTCATAGGCTGTGGCACTGCATTATTCTGACAATATCTATATGCAATACTACGAGAAAACCCATACACACAAACGGACACAGGCAAAAACAAACGCACATGTACACTTACTAATCGGTCTTTTAAACACGATGATATATATATATATATATATATATATATATATATATATATATATATATTGAATTCCTATCATTATACATCACACTATTTATTGTGTCTTGCGAACGAAATACTTAGATTGATATAACATTTATGCTTTAATATTGATTTATTTTTGCCACTTTATTAACGCGCACAATGATAAATAATAATTGGGACAATAAAAAAGCTGTTGATGCTACCAAAATGTTACGAATTTGACAAACGTTTGTTCTTCTGCGTGGCCGCGCTTTCTGAATCTGCCAATGTACTCGGGTAATTTTAAAGTTTTTTAAAAACTTTTATTGCAAGCATTTTTATTTGCTACTGAAAAAGTCACATTTATTAACGCATATGAAGTTGTAAACGTGTTTTCATCTGCCCTTTATGCTACTAATATGATCAATAACATTTTAGGGAAATGCATGCTATTACAGAACTGTACGATACGTCATAGTGTTTTAAAATTATCGAATTAAAACGTATTATATTTTACAAAAATATTTACGATAGAAAATTATAGTATTTAAAAGTGACTGGTTCGATGGCGCATAACAAGATTTAAATAGATTTTCGTGCCAAACGCATAAAAGATTCATAATTTTCTCTGCAAACACCACGAAAAATTGTCTGATTTTAGGCGTTGCGCGCCTTGTATTTATTTAATTGAAACTAAGTGTGTATACCGAATTCAGCATGGACAAAAGTTCATAGGCCATTGATGCGTGCATTTCACGTTTACTGGTCGCTTATCAACAGTGATCGCCTCTATGTCCCTAGCCCACCATAAAACATGTCATAATTTGTAGAACAAAAAAGCTGTGAAATAATCTGGGTGTATATTCACATTTACCATTACAAGATTCAAGGAACATTAGATGATTATAGACAGAAGCATTCAGTATATTGAATATTCAGGTGTATACTGATAATCCTATACTAGCGTCGGGAACTGCTTAAAATTCGCGCTTTCGGAATTAGTAAAATTGAGTGTGTGATCATTTCAAACAATGCGATGTAGGACATAGAACAAATAAACTGTAGAAAAGAGATCAACACTTGTGCACACTTTTTACCTTGTCAAAATCGTCATAATGAAACGTGTTCAGCATTGTCGGACAAACGGAATGTAATATTATTAAACGTAAACATGAATGTGCAGAATTAATACGAACCTGGCCAAATAATAACAAGTTTGTGTAAGAAGAAAACATCAAAATAGCTTTATTTACATGCACGATGTAATTTCTGCTAGCTTTAATATAATCTTATCAGAGTACCTGAACTCATTGTTAACTGGTGGCGATAGTATTGGGCACAGTATTTGCACATTATATATATATATATATATATACTGCAACTGGACCTGTTTTAGCAAACATACATATGCATCATATAGAAACAACTGGATTAAAACTATTTACCTATAGAACATATACGTTCGTACGCTAAGTTGACGATACATTCATGAACGTTGGAAAGTACGAAGATACAAATAATCAAATAAACAAGGTCGAAAAAGCAATCAAGTTTACAATAGAAGAAGAACAAACAAAATATCTATAATGCTATCCCAACTGGTTTATCTAATATAATGTGAGGAAAAATAATAAAATAGAGACCAATTAGCACAAAGGCTAAATTTTTCCTTTTGAGGTGATCTTCCAGCTCCTATTTTCAAAATAAAAGTAATTCGAGCGACTAAAGCTCAATTTCCATCAATATATGAGAGTCGTGTTCAAAAAATATCATGCGTACTAATGAAAAACAAGGCCTCTCTGTGAAGTCAACAACATCATCTGTATACATTATTTGCATTTGAACATTCATCAAGGATGATTTCTGTTTGATATATAGCGTATTATTAATGGTTAGAATTTTTCGGGCTTCGATTTTTGAGGAATGAAGACGTAAGTAGTTTTCCTTAGTGACCTGTTTTAATTTTATGATGGGTAACTGTTAAATCAGCAGTTGGTGCTAATCATTTCTGGATAAAATTGTGGGGCAGTTGATGATGAAATCTATTGATAAGCAACTTCATGTATCTTTCTATGTGTATGCTTCAAATATATGTCCAGTAGCAATGTATGCCAATGAAGCATTCATTGATTGTGTTTACTGTTTTAAATAGGCACATTTCTGACTTGAAATACTCAAACGGAAGTATCAAATCACACACTCAAGTTACTAAGGCGATTCTGTAGATAGTCTAAAGCCGATATTCCAGTGAAGTTCAATGTCTCCAATTTCCGTTTATCTACGTTGCTTCCAGCGGAGCTCCAATGTTATTGAAGACTTGTCATCTAGCTTTGATACTAATACTAATCGACTTGACGATTTGTACCCTCTTTTCCGGACACGCCATTATGATTTGGTGACGACCGAGATTGGTCGAAATGCGGCATAAATTTGGGACGCTCTGTTGTGTAAACTGTTAGCTTACAAAATTAATACATATTTTATAACAGAAAACTTGATTTTAACAACAAAGTATAAAATCGCCTGAGATTGTGAGTTGTCTTATATGTGCAAAAATAACGCCATTGATTTTGCCAATTAAAATAATATTCTATTGTCTAGTGGATATTCTGCCAATGACTGCGGCTATATTAAACATACCGCGAACAAAACATAATACCAAATATCTAAATTTAATAAGCACCGTGAAATTGAAACTAAATATGTGTTTATTTCATGACCTTTTATCATTTTACAGATCTCCAACCCTTGAAAATATAAAAAAGGATAATAATAATAATAATGCTATCTTGCTGTTGGAAACGCATTTGAAGCTGGGAAAGGTTCGTTTTTGGTAATGTAATTAATATTCAAGTCTATTAATTAAAATTTGAAAATGAGTTTAAGAAAAATGTTACTATTTCAGAATGTTTGCCTTAATAAATGTTATACATATGCAATTATGATATTTTTTTCTCATATACATATACCATATCTTTTCCGTTTCTTCTCAAGTATATAATAGTTTATATGCCTTTGGATATTCAAAAGACAAAAGAAACCTAAAATTAGCCCTGAAAAGAATGTGGAATAAAAGAATCATAAAGGCTTTTTTAACGTATCGTCTGCGTTTCTGCCTACATTCTCGAACATACTCTTTCTACTAGCATACATGCTTCCGAAATCTTCTATCCACAAAACTTCATGAATCGCAAACGCATTTCTATTATAGCATTTGGTAAATGCCTAAAACACAACATCTGGTGAGCATATATGCGAGGTTTCAATTATACGTTACAAAACAGTTAGCGTGAGTCACAAATTTTAATTTTATTTCACTTTCTGTGAATTTTTTTTACAAATTTTCAAACTGAAGTAAACGCATTCATTTTATTGCTTGCCAAGACCTGAACATAAATCCATTGTCATTCCCAGGTCATAATTTACCAAAAATTATTCTGCCAGTCAAGAATTCGGAAAATTTTTGTTTTAATGGAAACTTTCAAAAATGGGTTGATGGTGTGGCAGTGGTAGAGAATATTTTCCTATGCCGTGCTAAAAACGCTGTATTAAATAAGAAATCGCTAAAGCTTTTAATATAAATGATATGTTTACGATATATTTCTAGTTAAAAAATCAGATTGAATTCTCTCAAACACGGATTTTAAGTTGTAGAATGTTCACAAAAGTATCAATTTCATGTCTACATATAGAAGAAATTTGTAATTATTAGATACAGTTGGTTACGAAGATCTAATAAATACAAATTGTGTATTATGCGTTGCGCACCTAGTAAAAAATTAGTTCAAAGAGGACCAGAACTATAAACCAAATTCAGCATGAACGTAAGGTATAATCTCACGTGTGCATTAGTTTCATGCTTACTGAAGAATCATCACTATGAGCCGGTATTACGCCATATGCCCACTAAATATCTTGGTGAGAAATTTGTGACAGTTGGAAGGTACAATCTCCTATACGAATGTGCAAACCTGCAATGGTGGAGCTATCTTCTTATAAAGCCTTTGAAAATGCGACTTAAAAACCAATCAAACATATATAAAAAAGTCTGTAAAATGTACCAACTCTACGTCTGTCGAGTGAGAACCTGATATCAACACTATGGTTGCCAAAAAAGTACATGGTACTAACTCAATAACTGTCGAGTCATTGCATGGTACTAACACAATGGTTTTCAAAATATACTTAATTTCATCAAAATTGAAAATTACAACTCCATCTGAACACCTGTTATTCCAGCAAAGTTTGAAAAAATCCGTGCATATCAGCCGCAAATAGTATTTATCAATATACGTATGCGTTTTCGATTAACTTTCGTAAGCTGATCGACCATCCGTGTAATAAAGAGAATGAATGAATATGCAAACTAAACGCCAGTATCAAAACGAATAATTATATTTTCTGAAGCCATGTGGATAAAAAATGTTCATTCCGAATTATGCAATTAAAATAAGAATGATTACCGAGAAATGTGATGACTGATATCGATCAGGGCCAGAGAGTATAGATTTCCTGTAGTAAAGGGTGTTCATAAATAGTTTTGGTCAACTTTAGCATGCATTGAAATCCATTGTGTTGGTACCATTTACCGACTCGACAACCATAGTGTTGGTACCATGTACCTTTTCTGAATCAATATGTTGGTATCGGGGACTGCCACAATAGACACAGTGTTGGTACCATTTACAGACTCGATATATATATATATATATATATATATATATATATATATATATATAATACATAGTGAGTTGGCTTTGAAGTCACATTGTCGAAGACCTTGTATCAAGTTAGCTTTACTACTGCATTTTAACACATTCGTATAGGAGATTGTACCGTCCTATTTTACAACATACCTCGTCCAAATATGTAATGAGTAAAGCGCGTAATACAGGCTCCTACTGATGAGTCGCTAGTAGGCATGTAACCAGTGTGCACGAGATTATACGTCCCGTTCATGCTGTCTTCGGTTTATCCTTCTGGTGACATTTTAACTAATTTGTTACTAGGTGCGCAACATTTAATACAAAATTAAAATAAGTATGTTTGGCTGTTGAGCCTTATCAGGAGTTAATGCGCGCATAGGTTTCGATGTTTCCTTATTGCACACTGCCTCACCGTTTGAATTTTCTATGTAAATTGCTATTCAAATATATCGAGGTGTATGTATGTTTTGAAATACTTGAAAAGAAAATAGATACTAGAAATTCTTTTAATTGGTTAAATTTTTCATTATCCTTGCATATATGACCGGTAAATTTTAATATGCTCTTAGTACAAGACAAAATATGTAAAATGGGGAGATTGTACAAATAGATGCAGAATTAATTGTCCATATAGAAGGAAGCTAATAGAAAATGATAACTTTGCAAAAGTACCGTACCAAATACTCACTGTTTATTATGAAAATGTTGTACGCAATCATTAACCACTCAGTATGCCGGCTCTTATATGGTAGAGGTATAAATATAGAAGAAAATTGCATGACTAGATATTTTGTGAAATATCGCTTTATAGTCGTTTAGGTGATTGCTCAATTAGATCAGAAATATTATAAACGCATGAAAAACAACCGAATAAACAGTGTTTAGTCAAATTTTGGTTTCCACAATTCGTGAATTTTACGGTTGATATTCCTTTAAAGCGACGCGATCCGTTTTTCTATTAAGAAAAACAAAATTGTTGGAAACAACCGGTATAACCAAAAACAGACATTCTAACCCTCTTTCAACCAAATTTAGGTTTAAATTTTTTTGACCCACGTTAGACATTGGTAATAGAGCACTTCGTATTTGCTCGCCAGTTTGTTTGCAGACAGTTGGATGACGTCAATAATATCTTTATTCGTATCGACTACCCACCACATTTTATGGATATGCATAAATCTAATTATATAACATATTATCCGGACTATAATGTGCATTTAATAAACTTAATCTTCCTTAAAAATTGGCAATGCGCCTTATGCGTACACAAAACCTGGCCTTAGAGAAATGTGAAATCATATATTGTAAATAGCTGAAATTCCGCCTGGTAGTATTCCGTTCAACTGTAACATATTTCATTATAAAACTTCATATGCGTTAAAGGTGAGGACTCCGTCATTGTATTTTATCCGTTTTATCAACCAATTGCAATTAATATTTTCATCTATTTATTGTAGGTATATACATTACCTACCTAATTGATGTACCATTCCGTTTTATTATTCACGTTATGTACATACTTAGATACCTCAATAAATTATAACTAGTGACGTAAACTCGCTCAATCAAATTATCAGTTTGTTTATAATTTTTGTCAATTAACATTATAATTAATTAATTTTACTAATTAAACTTTTGTACCTATTATAATTATTATTACCACGCATGAAAAATGACTCTTTCATCGAGGGTGTTTCTTATACGACAATAAAGAAACTTTTGAACGTTTTTACAGTTTAAACATTTTTCTATCCATTTTTTCTTACGGAAGACCAGTCTGCGCAATGCGCGATCAGTTATACGTTTGAGCAACACACCAAAAAAATGTTGAGAGTCATTCTCTTCCTTTTTCCATTCTGATGCCATTTATTAATTATAATAATCGGTTCTCCATTATGCGCACGGCTATCAAAGACCATAAAAATACCATCAACTTAAAGTTGGTACTGTTTCACTTCAATATGCAGGCATGCTTCCGATGGAGATAGGCTAAGTTGAAAATTTTCATGAAAAAAACTATCGCCTGTTAACATTGTCTAGTTTGACTTGTTTAAAAATTAAATTATCTTGCATGCATTAGTCAAAATTTTAATTTCAGCTTCACTAAAAATGTTATTATTATATAACAATGTTCAATTAGTACAATGAAATTAGAATTAAAAACATACCGCTGTAGCTGAAAGAAAGGGTTTAATTACGATGAATCATCAAACTTAAACCTGTTAATCATTCTACATAAATAAAAATACGCATAACATATTTATTCTATTTTGAAAAGTTTCTCAAATTTATAATATGTCGTAGTAACCATTTTAGAGAAGCATATAAATTAATACACAGATTAATTTGAAAATTATACAATTTTGAAATAATTTGTCATTTAAAATCATAGTTTCATAATTTGCGTTGATATTCACTTACTCTTCTTACTTATAATTTTTTGAAGCTATGTGAAAACACTTTTGCCATTAGTGATAACTTATATGGCGCCAGCTATTTCTTGGGCTCAATTGCTAATTAACTATGGTCACAGATTACGATTGAACCTTTTAGAAGTTACTATTAAAAGAATTTCATTGGTTTTATATAAACCAAATTGTGGCCTCCAATCGTGGCTCTTTTCAGGCATTTACTTCTTCACTTTAGCAAGAACAGGAAATTCGAACAAAGCAGATTATTAGCAAGAGTGACAAAATGGCGTCTAAAAAATAATTTTGCATCAGAGCACTGATTCAGATTCCTTAAATTGACTAACTGGTAATTGTCTGACAGTTAAGTGTAAGTATAAGTTAAATAAATGAAGTTAAGACGCATACATATTTAATATGCCCGCCTGACGTTACTGAGTTCGGTATATTTTGTTTAATTATATTTCAGGATTTATTTCTCCTGGCCGGTGGTTATTCGGAAAAACTTGATCTTGTAAGCCAACCTTCGCTTGGACTTCCAAATACTCCGCACTGTTGCCTACTTGATTGTCGTGAAATTATTCAACCTGAAGCATCAAGAATAAAACATCAGAACGCCGCCGAAAAAATGTCATTACTCAACACACAGAAAAATCGACAAAATATGAAAATACTACCAAATAAATCAACAACTTCCAAATCATCACACAGAGTATCATCGACAAAAGCCGTGTCAAAATCAACATTCAATTTTTCCGATAAATCAAGTGGTCTTGATCATTGTTTAAACAAAAGCATGGTTGTGCAAAGTAACGATGAAAAAATTCCAACTTTCTCGACATTTGACAACAAAGAAACGGCAGCAACTTTGTCGGGCACAGTTTCAACATTAAATCTGATTATCTTTTTGCAGGCCGCCGGTATAGCTGATCGTTGCCATGCTCTACGCATAGTGCAGGACATTGAAACTCGCGGTGATGGATTTGTAGACTTTATAGACTTCCTATTTTTTCTGCCGTTATTCGCTGAGTTACACAAAACGATAGTTGAAAATCCGTTTTTGCCCAGTCGATGTCCCATGTAACATCGTAGGAGAAATAGTCAGAATGAATTACTGGCAAGACGCCAATCAATTTGTTCAGATCTGATGTATTCATCTGTTCTACTAGTTTTGTTGTGTGCAATTTTCTATTTATAACATAGTTCTAACTTATAAAACTAGTCATTTAAGCAAAAGGCGTGTTGGAAAAATTCACTAGTCAATTCATAAAGGACCAGAGAGAATGTCAAAAGTCAGCTCGAAATGTTGGTCGGGTTTGAATTGACCAAACTTCTTGGACATATCGCTGTTAGCCAGTCAACATGCTTACCATTCCTTATAGATTAATAGCAAATGCAGTCGTAAGCAATATGATGGCCACAACAGTCAAGGTGTATATAATGAAGTAGATGTTCAAAGGTTAATTGAGTTTATGCTGCACGAATGAACAATTAGATGCAGACAAAAATATTATCAGTCTGACAGTACTACACGTTTTAATTTGCATTGTCTTATTAATTTCTCCTTCTTTTCGCTTTCCAAATAGTAAACAATACATTTATCGAAGATTCTGCAATTACTCATGTACTCCAATAAGCGATAAATATATAGCTATAGAAGTTTTTCTCTTATGTTAATCTTCAATTTCGGTAGAGGCCTTAAATACGTCCGGAAGCTTAACATCGATTTTCGCAGGTTACTTTTCCAGGTCATGCTGACTGTATAAATTTTGCCGTTATATAAATTTACTGGGGCTGAAATAACGCATATCTTATATAGTAATAATAATAATAAATATTTTAATTATTATTGCCATAGTTATTACTTAACTCTCTTTCAAGGAAACAGCAATTAATAAGTGTCCAATGTATATATATATATATATATATATATATATATATATATATATATATATTGACCACTTCTGCAAATGAATAAGGTTGTCTGTTTTGTCTATCCAAGCAACAAGAGAAAGTTTTAAGCAAAGTTTTCAATTCGATTTAGCTGATGGTACATTGAGTCTCACCTTGCCAGATTGCATTTTACATTTGAAAGATTTTCTCTATCATCTATTGTCAAATTTATTATTTAATTCACCCGGACTGTGTACAATTTGTCAATGGTCATGCTCTAGTGTAAATTTGCTTGTCACTTCTGTCAGAGTTTAAGTGTTATTACTTAAAATTTTATATTTTTAATGTAATTTTTGTAGTTGAAAATCATACTCTTGAAGCACACCAGGTTCTGGCTTTCCAATAGCTTTAGATCATCATTTCTTTTCCCATAATGTTTATGCCTCAATTAATCAAATTTCACAAAAAATAAAATTAGCCCTTCCAGTGGCACAAATTTCAAATTGACCTTCTTCTAAACAGAGTTTTAATTATTCGAATCTCCCTTCCGCCATTGATCGGAAAAATCACTACTGAAATAAATTGTGAAAAATATATTCAGATTTAAGGTAATAATTACGGTTTTATTACTTGTTTCTCGGAGAATGGGATACAGGTGGCAGCCTTCTTGCTCAACTTCAATACACTTTCGTTGAAGTTCATTTTGTGATAAAAGGATGATCAAATAGAAAATTCCATTATCTGTGCTCCAAAGCTTTCCATTCGGCAAGGCCGGAAACTTATTATTTAAAAAAACCTTTACCATGATCGTTTATGACCCGGATTTTATAACTTCACTAAATTTCGCCCTATTGCTTTTCGACAACCAATTCATCTACCTGGTATCTCAGATGAAGCCAAACGGAGAGGCTTCTGTCCAGATTTTCTGGTGTATATGATTGTTGTGGTGCCTACACATCTGTTAATAAAAATCAATCAAGAATAGGCCATAGTTATTTCAAGCAACAACTTCAAATACTTAAAGCCAGGATTGCTATTTAATTCAAGTTCCCGGGGTTTAGATAAACACTTATCCTGTATTATTCAACATTTCACATAACATAGTAAATCTGGCGTCCGATACAAGTATTGATGAGATCAGTATCACAATAGGGCGAAAAACTGACTAGCAAAAAGCAAATCCTACTGCATATACAAGGTAAGGACTGCATAAAACATTTTGCTGCCCACATTTTCTTTCAAGCGAGACAGGAAAGAGTGAAATTCGCATCTCCGATTTTCCAAATCTCATGTACTCATTGGAGGTTGATCCACGTTGGTCATTTTGTTTTCTTGCTGCCATGACAACCACGAAAGTTCTATACATGTTCGAATGTGCAACTGAGGGTAGTTTTTCAATGTTATGAGACTAGTTAAATTAAATGGGCTTGGTCTTGTCTCAAGTCTGCAAACGTGATTTTAGTAAGTGTTATCACCACCGAAAGAATTAATGATTGCAAATTTTTTGCATGAATTTGTAACCTCTTTGCTTCGCTAAGTATCATATTGTTTTGAGTAGAAAACTTCATAAAAAGTTAATTTAAACTGACGTAAATATAAGCTCATTTGAAATTTGAAGTGATTTAAAAAAACTGCTTTAGAGCCGTCGCATTTTTTGGCAATCTATCCGATTCTTCTACATGATATTATTCATGCTATAACTAACGTGATTTCGATTTTGCCTGATTCAACTTTATGCGCTAGAAATATTACAAAACAAAACTGCGCTAGCATACGTAATAACAATTTATTTTAAAATGACTGTACAAGTATAAAATTGCTTTTTTTAGACAGACATAGACTAAAATTTTGGAACAAATGGTCATATTAATATCGATCACTTCCTTGTCCTTTTTGCTTTCAATGCGGATGAATTTGAAATGCAAGCTGATGAAGGCATATGGAATAAACCGAGTATGGCTTTATAACATATTTCTTGCCATTTAATTTAACGGTAAATGGTGAAATATTTTGGTAATTTGCTAGTACACCTGTTAACTTAAATATTGTTAAAACCAAGGTATGTATTAGTATGTTTTTTATGTGGCTCAGTTGGAATCTATAACAAATCGCTTGCTCGATAGGACGCCTCGACGTCTGCGTAGAACGGATAGAATATATTATTTAACATTCGTTGTTGAAAGACTGACTGTTTATTGTAATTGATATTCTTCGATAGAACGTGCTGTGTAACGTCGATGAAGTCGACAGATGTCACAATTGATACTTGCTGTGTGAGTTGGGCACCAGCTGAACTGCAATATCGCCCACCGCACTGCAATAAATAAAGCAAAAATGCATAAACTTCTTTTAATAAAATTTGTCTGAGGATTGTGCGTTACACGTAAAATTTGCCCTCTCCAATGGGATTAAATTATCCACCCCTTCGTCATCTACGCAATTCATTCCTTTTGTCTTGTCAAGTGGGCTTTTTTGTTTATCACTCACTTGAGGGAACAGACTAGCTTTTCTTCAAGCGAGTCGGTTCTCTCAGTAACACCTACCACGAGCGACTCTCACATGCACATTTGCCAAACACCTCCAAGTTTATTACATAAGGTTTCAAATTATTGAGTTTGCTGCCGAGTTTTTCACTTACGGACGACACACGATATGCACAACTGTAAGTCCTCAATTCAAACTCATCACCGAACTGGCGTCCGTAAAATGATTATTTTTTTTCAAAGGCTACGTTAGCTCAAACGGCTATCTTCAGAATTAAAATAATTTTCCCGCTCTGAGTACGTCTTCACGTTTTCAAAAACTTCTCACTTCCTACAACTGATGAGAAACCAACTTGTTTACTTTTAAACATGCAAAACAACAAGTAATTTGTAATATTATTAACAGTTCTTCTGATTGATTTTATGAGAATGAATTTACTTAGATTTGTTTGATTCTAGTTCAGAAATTAACTTTTGAACCAGCGAAAATATCCAATTTTGTTCTTAAAAGAAATTTATTGTTTTCTATGTTTTCTTCCAGTAATCTAACTATTTAAGTGCAGACATTTTATAGTCAGTCTAAAAAAGTCATTTTTATAAGTTAATGCAACTAATGTGCAGTATGTATTTTTTGTTTATTTCGAAATCGATTTTATCTAATTAAGTGCAATAGTATGCCAATTTGAGAAATGATTTTTTTAATTTTTAAGCACAACATATTTCAAATAAATTTCTACACAGCACAGTTAAAAAAAGTTATTTGGTTTTTCCAAGGGCTAAATTCAGCTAAAAAGTTTTGTCCTCTTTAAAGTTAATTTCAAAGATAAAAGCGATTAACTTTTATTTTGCATATAGATGTAGTATGGTGAAAAAATTTTACCAAAGAACTTTCATGTTAAATTCATTTGTCTACATTCGGTTCACGTACAATATTTCTAAAGTTAAATATTAAGAAAAAACTTTGTCATTGACAGCTTCCTCTATGTGCACCTCTTTTTAATTTATTTCGTCTAAAAAGAGCCAGAAATATGCCCTTTTTACAGCGGGAACTTTACCATTGACAGCTTCCGCTATGAGCAGCTCCGTTCATTTTCGTGCTTCTAAAAGATCTTAAAAAATGCTCTTTTTAGAACGGGAAATTTGTGAATAATGGGATTGAGTATTGCAGAAAAATTGTCTGCTTGGCCAGTGATGCTCCTACTAAAACGCGCTTGGATCTCTCTCCGTGTTTATTTACGTTGCACATTCGGCATTTTTTGCAAGGAACAGTACGCCAAATTGTTATTTTCTAAAAACATAGTTTCACTAAGTATGCGAGACTGCACTTTTAAAAACATTACGTTATGTTTACATCCCTGTTAGTTACGATAATGGTTTCATCAAAATAGCTCAGATTGTCATTTTTAATTTTGCTCTATAATATTTGTATTATAATATAGAAAAAATCTTGAAAATTTAAATTATATGACCTAGCTTAAATCGTGATCTAAGTAAAATGGTACATCTTAACAAATAAGATTATACATGCCGGCGTTTATAATGTGTAATAAATTGTCCTGGCTCATAAAACTATCGATATACTCCATAATTTAATTGGTAATAATCACTTTTATTTCCTTTATATAATAGTGATTTTTAAATTCTCGTCCACAAGTACACTCATAATTGTTAGTTCATGGTTAATTTGTAAAATTTCACAAGAGTTAATGGAATCGCAGTAGGCAATCCATTATATAGTCCTCTAGCCAAAATCACAAGCTTTATATTTAATCATCACCATTGCAGCCGTTTTGACAACAAAACTCACAAAAGTACATCAGATACGTCGATAATAACTTAAACACCACTAATAATGATATACAAAGAGAGCATTAAAATATCTTTGTAGTGGGGACCAGGGTAATCAGTTTATTGGCCAACGTGATATCTTCTAATAAATTACGAAGTCTTTCCTTGACGTGATAATAATAAAAGAGCAAAATAGTACGAAATAAGGCATGTACGGAATGAGAAAGCCATCGGCGAAGCGTAGGCCAATTTTCCTGAAAAAGATATATGATCCGCAATTTATCTAAGGGATTAAATCATATTTTCTAGGAGAAAATTTTTAAAATGTATAAGCAATCTACCATAAAAAAATTATATTAAAGCAATAATAATGTGTAAACGACATTAACAAGGGCAAAAGCAGCAAAATCGTAATTAACGAGAAAGAACTAACTTAATTTACTTTTTAAACAGAAAACACAACCGGATAAACTTACTGCACGAAATAATAAAGCAATAAATGCAACGGTGCCTAATAACACAGTAACACTAAGTCTTGCAACATAAAACCTGCTTATCGTCAATTAAATAATTAGCTTAATCTGATAAAACTGTCAAATATTGTTTATTTATGCACACGAAATAGCAGCTCGTTTGGCCTTTAAGGTAAGATAAGATGATTGCTAGCCGAGCTATGCAAAGAGCAGTTACGATTTAACAAGGCTCTGTGTGCGTTTTTGTGTGCGTTTTTGTGTGTTTGTCTGAGCATGCAGTTCATGCACTGAACTTGATTATATATATATATATATATATATATATATATATATAATTAAAAAATAGCATATAGATTTTATATATATATATATATATATATATATATAATGATTATAAACTAAAGTTTACATCAGGTGTGAAATGCAACTCAAGTTTGTCGTATAATAACAAATCTGGAATGTCTAATTAGAACTTCAGGTATCAAAAAATTCAACACAGGCTCCACTTGAACAAAAGGCTAGCCAAAAAATTAAGTTGTTGTTATGTGATTTAAAATTGCATGTAGTGCGCAGCACGAATGGCACAGTGGAGTTGCAGACCGTGAATCAAATGTGCAGCAGTTGAAGTCGCGTTCGCGGCAAATTCTAGACAATACTTAAATAGTTCCCAATTAGGACAAAACCGGTCAACCGGATGAATTTCCGTTGCTACCCGAAGCAATATTTATTTTAGTCTCTAAATCATAAATTAATAAATAAATAAATAAATATATATATATATATATATATATATATATATATGTATATGAACAAACGTGTATAAAATATATGTAATAATATAATGATTTTTAAGTTAAAATTAAATTCAATACAACTTTCTCGAGTTGCATGGTGTCCGCTTTATTATGACAGATTGGGTATGGCTAATTAGAGCTTCATGTCATTAGAGATGTCCAATAGATTTCACCTGAGGGAAAAACTAACCAAAAAGATATTTTTTATAACTTAAAATTGCATAGAGTACGCGGCACGAATGGCACAGTAGATAGAGTCCCAGAGTACAAAGCCAATTTGCTTCGGTTCGAATCCTGTCTACGGAAAAATCTGGAATGTACTTCAAGAATTCTCAATAAGGGAAATACCAGTCTCCCGGATGAACTAGCTATTTTAATGATTCAATGTTCATTTTATACTTATAACAAACACACACACACACACACACACATATATATATATATATATAGATATATATATATATATATATACATATATATAAACCCGAGGAAAACATCTAAATCTTACTAAATGTATAAATGTACGACTGAATATTTCATTCGAGATAAAATATGTTGATAACAAAATTTAGCGTGTTTTCTTTGTCAAATAAATTAGTTTTTCGATGAAATTATGCATCAATATAAAATTTATAACTCAATTTAACTTACTTTATGACCAAAATATCCTAATACACATATGCATACTCATAGTTATATCTGTTTTCATCAATAAGTATAATTTTAATTGAGTTTTGAAAATGTTTGTCTTGATCGATCTGAAATGAAAAACTAAAAGCGAATCTGTAGACATTGCCCGCTTAAACATTTTTTTATGTATATACGACGGTGTGTCGTCTAACTTTCTTCAATTTAAATAGTAAAATACCTGGAATTATAAACCGCAGTATAGAGTTTCAACAAATAATCTTCTCCCTACATTTTTACAGATCATTTTATTCAAGACATCACTGTTACTGCGATTTGGTATTAAACTTTGAATTAGGTCTGATTTATAGAAATAACAGAATGCCCCTGAGGAAAATTAAAAGCCTCCCTCTATTAATTTAACGAATCAGAATGAAATATAAATAAAATTAAATTATCCAAATTAAATAAATTTGAATTCAGTTAAACTAAAACAAATTAATTTATGATATAATATCAATTTAATTAAATATAACTAATTTAATTTAAAATATGCTAATGTTAAAGTTCAATATAATTTAATTTTAACAGAACTTTGTTTAAAATAGTTAGAAACCGTTTGTGGTGTAGAATTAATATAAATGCAATTGTGTATTAGGTGTCGCGCACCTAGTAAGAAATAGGTTCCAATATGACTAGAACGATAAACCAACGACAGCATTAGCAGAAAGAATAATCTCTTGCACATTCTTTTTGTGCTGACTGGCGACTCTTCATTAGGATCCCGTATTACACCCTCTACCCACTATGTATTTTGATGAGGAATGTGGGGAAAAATGACGATACAATCTTCTATACGAATGTGCAAACCTGCAGTAATGAAGTTAACTTCATATAAATTCTAAGATAATACGACTTCATGGCCAGTCACTATATGATATATATATATATATATATATATATATATATATATATACTGAGGCTGTTATCAGTAAGCCAACAATATGGCTGGCTGTGCTACCGTACTTGGATATCGAAAACATAACGTTACTAGGACTATGAGCCTAGAGTCAGTACATGTTACCAACACAGTGGATTTCAATTTCTGCTAAAGTTCACCAAAATTGTGAGTTAAAAATATTTCTGAAAACCAGTTACTTAAGCAATTGCATACACTCTGTCCTTGATCAATATCAGTTATCACATTTCAAGGTAATCATGACATTATACGGTTCAATATATAGCAGTAAGATACTGTTTGTAGCGGGGAATTTATATATATGCAAATTTGTAGTATGTGTTGCGCACTTATTAACAAATTAGTTCAAATATGACCAGAAGGATAAATCAAAGAGTGCATGACTGGAAAGTATAATCTCGTGCTCATTCGTTTCGTGCTTACTGACGACTAATCAGTAGGAGCCGGAATTACGCCCTTTACCCACCACATATTTTACTGAGGAATGTTGGAAAATAGGACGGTACAGTTTCCTATACGAATGTGTAAATCTGCAGTGGTGAAGCTAACTTCATATAAAGTCTTCAACAACGCGACTTCAATGCTAACTCACTGTATATAATATATATACCGAATCTGTACAGGTTACCAATACTATGTGTCAGTACCTGATACAAAACTTATGATACCGAAAACTAACATGGTACTAACACTATGGTTGCCGAGTCGGTACGCTTTACCAACACGATGTATTTCAATGAATGCTTAAGTTCACCAAATGCCGGGGAGTATAAGCTTACTTGAGTAACAAGTGTTCAAAGATTTTGTAATTCTCAATTTTGGTGAACTTTAGCATATATTAAAATCCTCGTATTGATACCATGTAACGACTCCCCAACAAATGTGTTAGTACTATTTACCTTTTCGGTACCATAATGTGGGTATCTGGTGCTAACATATTGGCCATAGTGTTGGCACTAATTTCAGGTTTATTATGTATAGTTTGTTAGATATGAAGTCGCATTGTCGAAGACTTTGTTTAAAATTAGCTTG
The DNA here is from genome assembly GCA_029291075.1 of Eudiplozoon nipponicum. NCBI lineage: Eukaryota > Metazoa > Platyhelminthes > Monogenea > Mazocraeidea > Diplozoidae > Eudiplozoon > Eudiplozoon nipponicum. The sequence goes on from JAQBSW010004135.1 coordinate 40,314, forward strand.
ACTGCTGCAGGTTTACACATTCGTATAGGAGATTGTAGCGTCCTATTATCCCATATTCCTCATCCAAATATGTAGTGGTTAAAGCGCGTAATACTGAAGAGTCGCCAGGAAGAACGAAACGAATGTGCATGAGATTATACTTACCGTTCATGCTGTCTTTGGTTTATCCTTCTGGTCACAAATGAACTAATTTGTTACTATTTTCGCAACACCTAATACATACTTGAATATATATTAGTATTCCGCAACAAACAGTATTTAACGTTTATATATATTAAATTTAATGATGTCATGCTTACCGCGAAATGTGATAACAGATATGGGTCGAGTCTAGAGTGCATGGATTTGCCGGAGTAACAGGTGTTTAAAATAGTTGTAATTCTCAATTTTAGTGAACTTTAGCATACATTTAAATTCATCATGTTGGTACCATGTACTAACTCGGCAACTAGTTTTAATACCATGTACCTTTTCTTGACCACAAGGTTGGTATCGGTTACTAACACAATAGCCATAGGGTTAGTATCATTTACAGACTCGGTATATGTACAATATAGAGTGATTTAGCGTTGAAGTCGCATTGTCGAGGCTTTACATATTGTTAGCTTGACTACTGCAGGTTTACACATTCGTATAGGAGATTGTACCGTCCAATTGTCCCACATTTCTTACCCAAATATATAGTGGGTAAAGGGCGTAATACTAGTTCCTAATGATGAGTCGCCTGTAAGGACGAAATGAATGCGCACGAGATTATTCTTTCCGTTCATGCTGTCTTTGTGTTATTCTTCTGATCGTATTTGAACTAATCTGTTTAAAATATTTTGTCTTATTCAACGAAAACTGTAACACTCAAGTGTAGAATCCTACCAGTTTTGGCTAAACAAACAATGTCTATAAAAGTGGATGCATTTCAATAAATATCCGATGGAAAATTAATAAATAAGCAAGCAAAATGGATAAATAATATTCTTGAATTGTTAACGTCCAATAATCGCTACCTAGTAATAACGGTATCGGTATAATGATATCTTTCGGTAACTTAATTTATATATATATATATATATATACATATATATATATATATATATATATATATATATATATATATATATCATTACTGGAGTAAAATTTAGTATGCTACAATTGATAATTTGAGGACTAACATTCTTGACCGTGTGAACATATACAAGTTCCCAGGGAATAGAGAGAGGAATGGCAGGTTGCGCTGCCAGTGTATTAACGGAGCCAAATTCTTCCCATCATTTGCACTATAAACTACCAGTTCCTTTTGTTGGCATTGGAAATGATTAGTTGTAAAAGCTTGATATTTAGTCTATATAACTTGAAGCTATATAAGGAGCCAATTGTTTGAGATACTAGCACGCAATAATATATGACTATATTAAGTCACCGGGTCTCTTGGTGTGATTTTGACCGAGAAGGCATACAAAATTGAGCATAAATAAAAGCTATAATAACACTATAGCATGTGCTTTGTGTTTACGTGTAACGTGTTAATAGGAGGCGGCAGTAGGCTTCGAATACACCTCGCAGTTTTTGAGGAATTTTGTACACAATGAAAGTACAATCCTATAAAAAATTAAGAACGGTAGTGATACATTTCAAATCCAGCTGCAGTATGATGCATACTAAACTATTTTTACCCACTCCATCACTTTGAGTCTAACATCGATTCCCAGTTTGTTTAAATTTGAATACAATCCATACAATGGCAAATGTTTTTGAAAAGGCGCTAGTTTAAAAAAATGTAAGTAAACAGTGTTTCAGTTAACTAGCAGCATTAACATATTGATAAAGGAAATACCAACCAAATTACAAATTATACTGAAGGTATAAGCTATTGCAATGCATATTTTTATTTATAATGCCTGGATTTCTTAGGCAGGATATAAGCTAACTATTTATGCAAACTACAATAATTTAATAGATAGTACTTTCATGTTGCAAGTAGCCTGTTTATTTACATACAAATTATTATCTTACCTGGAAAGCCAAGTTACCACGTCTATATTTGGTTCGAGAGCCAATAATTCTTGCTTGAGGTTCATGTGTTGAGCCCATATACGCGTATAAAAACTGAATCTCTTGGCCAAGTATAATATTGCGGCAAGTTCTAATAGAAAATTAGAAAATCAAATCAAATGAACAAAACTGTATATGACATTAAACAAGATTTATATTTCGGAAGTAGTAAAATTACCAAAATTACATTTTATTTAAAATAAAAGTATATTTTAAATATTGATGAGCATCATCACAATATTGAAGAAGTTTTAAAATTTATAGTTTATTCAAAAATTGATTTTCTAATTTTAAATTTAGCGTTTAAATTTTTGTATGGCAAGATTTGCTAAACATTTTGCTATATATCTCCACAGCAAAGATGAAAACCTTTTTCGTTAAAACGAAATATTCATGACAAGTATTTAAAAGGCAACATATTTACATATTTCTAAAACCAGGAATAAAAGAGAGCTCATGTAAGGAATAATTTTATCGAATATATCATTTTATTTCATTGAAATTTTAACTCAGCGCATGAACACTGATTTTGAATTTCATGTGCCCATTTGAATAAAATTACAAGATAATAATTAAAATGAGCTCGTAGTATAAAATTGTCAAGGTATGAAAAATAATATTTGTCTTTATTGAAAGACAAAGCGTGTCCATGTAATGCTATACTGATAGCACGCAATTTAAGTTAATAGATTAAGATTAAATTAAATTAGTACACAATTTAATGTGGGTAAATGAACGAAAATTTTGAGATGCAATAGTTAAATAAATATTGATAATTTGACTGATAGTCAAAATAATAAAATTAATTCTATTATGTAAATAAACCAAGTAAGTTGTATTTAGAATCTGATATATATATATATATATATATATATAAAAGTTGTATTTTGAATCTGATATATATATATATATATATATATATATATATATATATATATATAATAATACACAAAATGATTGCTTCTTTTAGCAGCAATCAAAGATTTTGTAGAAAAACAGAAAGTAAACATGTTTTGGTTGTATAAAAGGCAGAATCAGAAAAATAATCCTGATTGCAATTTTGAAGTTTAATAGTGGCTCAAATAAACAAAATATAATATAAAGAGTTAAAATTAGATATTAATAGAAGCATCACCAACAAGAATTTAAATGGAAGTCATGTCTAAAAAAATGACACATCAAGTGTTTGCGAATACATTAAAAAATAAAAGTGATGGAGCATCATATGGCTTTTCGAGTAAAGTAAGTTTACTTTGCGAGATTTGAATATGTGATTTATTACGATTTATAAATGGTGATAAATAGATGAACGAAAAGAGCGCTATCCAATCCATTTTATTTCCTCTCGTGTACTGTTAGATCGATTTTTATTAATAAATTTTAATCCATTGAAAAAAGTTGCTCTTTCTCACATATGTATTTTTACATATAATTGAAGTTTATAAGCAAGATTGTTAATAAATAAATATTGTTCATATTTATTAAAAACATATATAATAAAATCTGCCTAGGAAATACACACATACAATCATCGATTGTGTGTGTGGTGATTCCAGTTCTTTAGATCTTGTTTGCGATCTTCAGATTAACGACAATCCTATTGTATCTAACCAGTTGAACAATATCAAAACTACCGCTAGTCCATCTTACAGACGCGTTTCAATCTTACTTAGTCCTCGCTAGGTACAACAAGGGACATGAAATTAAGCTGTTTCCTATAGTACAAATAGTTTCATTTAAAGCGTTTCAATCTTCTATGAACATTTATGACCACGACGGAAAATTGAACGGCGATCATCAACTCACAATGCATATAAAGGAAAGAAAAAAATAGATATGCGTTTCTTGACAGGTCGCAAATAAATCGAAGCAACATGTATATTGAGCAGACACAGGTATAGATATTACCAAATGTATAATTAGCAGCAACAATCATCACAACGAATTAAAAGATGTGGAACGGTAGAAAACAAAAAAATGAGCCGTGTTATAAAAAAACCATCAACATGACCAAAATCAGAAACAGTACGATTGCCAACAAACTAGCAATCGTGGAGAATGCAAATAAAAATATACAAATAGACAAAATTATCCATACTATAAACAAACGGGCATATTTTTCTCAAGCGGAGGATATGCTTAGTCTAGAATTGCAATTAACTCACATAAAATAGGTAATAAAATTAGACAATCAATTGGACGGATGGTCGTAACCATTCTTGTAATTAAGTTTGCGAGCTTAAAGTAAACACCAATCCCATTGTATTTAATCAGTCGTCGAACAACATAGAAAAACTACCGCCAGTCTAATGATGATCATGGAAGGTCGAAATGCGTCAGTGCGTGTGATTGACGGTTGTTTTACGAAGTTGTTCGACACTTGATGAATACAATGGGATTGGTGTTTACTTCAAGTTCGCAAACTTGATTTAAATAAATAAGCAAATAGCCTAAAACAATATAACCAATAGTATTAACAGATATTCTGAATTACCTACACAATCTAAAATACTAATAACACACATAACATAAATAACACAATGTCAAACAAATTGCATGAATTCACTTAGAAAGTCATGTAACTTCATTAAGTAACTTAATTTTATGTTAAATTAAACATAATAGAAAACTTTGGTCTGGTTTCTAAAAGCATTCAAATAAATGTACTCCCATCTCTTCAATGAGGTTCTTTACTAAATGTATGATATTTTATTAATGAGGATAATAATAAATTTTATTTTAATTATAAAATAGGTTGTCAGAAATAACCTACTACCAACTGTGGACATGCAAAACTGCCAAAACTAATAAATTCATTTAATTTTGTTTATTATCAGATTTTGCGCCAAAAACTTTTTTCGTACAGTGCCAAAACAACAATTAAAATCAGATAAAAAAACTTAATAAGGTTGCTTCTATTATAAGGAAATGACTATATCAATTAATAGATAACGAATTTTGTTAAAAAACAACATTTCTTAGACGCAAAATGAGAGAAATGAAAGACGAAGACCTAGAAGCATTAACGGTAAGATAAGATGTGTACAGCAATGTCAGGCAAAACAAAGAAAAATATGGAGTGAAATAGAGATTTAGATAATTGTCTTGCCAATTTAATTTGGTCCTCCAAACTAGGCGCTATTTTGAAAATAAAAGAGAAACACCATCCCTTGGAAAAAATGTCTGAGCCCGAGAGTATTTCTATTTAGTCGTAATACAGTACAGATATTTGGGCCTTAATTTAAAAAATCTTCAATAACTTAACAAAAGAATTCAATCATGAAAGATTTAGCGCACAAATGTAAAAAACAGAACTACTTAGATCCACAAAACACTAACAGACCAATTTTAAGAAAAACAAGATCTTTGGACTCATTAAACTGATAGAGCCATATTACCAGAGAACGGATCGGGATTTTTCGTATTACCAACGGATGCTTATAATGTTGTAAACAAACAGAAATAATGTGGGACCTGTCAAAGTTAAAATGAGTCGCTGGTAAAAATGATGGTTTAATCTACAAAAAGATAAAAACTAAACTTTAGCCCAGAAAGACGAAAATATTTTCGCAAAAATGATGCCACATTATGGAGAAAATCATATTTCGTGGATGAAAATTATAAAGCAAATATTAATTGGTAAAATTTCTGTGACTGAATGTTTAGAGCAACAGATTCCAAAAAACGTGTCCAGGTTCGTAACCTGCTGGATGAATTGCCTTTACTATATTATTAAATTTATAGTTTATAATGACAAATATATGTACATAATGAGTCAGGTGTTAATATCAAGATCGCAACCATGATTTAATAAAGACCATAAAATTTCCCAGTAGCATCACCGTATTGTAAAATGTCCACGTTCAACAAAACATCACACCTAACAGCAAACTTCATGTGCTCCTGCTCGATTATCGTTCGTCGCAAATTCTGGTTTTTACTTAAAGAATTCCTGATAAGGACCAAGCCTGTATACTGGTTGAATTGACTTTATAACCAGATGCAATCTTTAGTTTATTTTGATGACATACGTATAATTCAAACACAGCCAATACTTTTCCAGCAAACATAAGTCCTTCAAATAAGATGATGTCAGCTGTATGATGATAGAATTGGTGTTTTTAGTTAGAACTCCACCTGAATGAAACGCGAACCAAAAGCATGGCTTAGTATATGAATTTAAATTTCGCCTAGAAAGACGCAGATGTGGCGCAGTAGATAAATTATCAGACTTTAAAGCAAATTCGTCCCGGTTCGAGTCCCGTCCGCGGAGAATTACGGACTATTTGAAGAGTTTCTACTAAGAATCAAATCGGTTTACTGGATGAATTGACTTTTCTACCTGAAGCATTGTTTAAGCTAAATTGAAAACGTGTGTAATTAAAATCGAGGAATTAGTCTTAAAATCAATCATTTAAGTTAAATACGTTCTGGGTTTTGATTTGATTAAGCGGATGACAACTAGTCTGACTTTGAGGTTTACTGATTGTTGTGGGTTGATTGGGGAATGCATATGTAATTTTGTCCGTTTGCGTGTCTGTGTACATGTAGATAGATTTCCTTTAGTGTTACAGAGATACGTTTGAGGTCTGGTTATTCGTGTGTTTATGGATTGAGTGTTGACCAGGTGTTCGCTTTGTTGGATATTGTGAGTACGTATGATTCTCCATATTTTTTCTTTAATAATGCGTTATTCTTCAGTTTTATCTTGTCACCTTCGTTAAAGCAAAGGATGAGGCGTTTAAAGAATTGGTAGCTCATATTTTAGTGCAATTTCTGTCACTGTTAATGACGATAACGATGCCATTTTTTAGTTGACACTGGTCTAATTGGCGTTCGAGGTCGCCTGGATGCAAGTTATTTGTTTGCGGTCTGCGATTCGTGACCAGACGCGTAAATTATCATGTTATATGTATTCTTCGGACTGCGTTGTGCATAATTGGGAAATTCGTTAATTCAAATATATGCTTAAATATGGCCGATTTTTCAGACGGTGCCAGGATTTTCAAAAGGAATTTCTGCCGTAATTGTTGTTGGACTCTATGGATCTATATTATGTTCGTATCTTCAATATATATGCTACCGCACACACAATGACACTATGTAGAATATGAAGTATTTGGTGGGAATTGACAATTGATCCTTAGCATCTAACCTCATCATTCTCATGTGTGCTGAAGTTGATGTTAATTATTGCACTCATGAAATTCACCGTAGTGATTCGATTTAACAACCACCCAATTATTGAGGCACGTAGATCGCTTCTAAATGATAAGATTAGGGCAAGGATATTGACAGTATCCTCTGTAGTACAAGTCAGACGTGACCTGTTGTTGATATCCATTAATTGCTCTGGGCAATTTGACCAATTTCTTAGTTCTGCTCAAGGAAAAGTCCGAAAATTTATGGTACATATACGAAGTTCTTTATAGAAAACCACATAAACCCGTTCTAAATATTATAAAATTTCATCAACATGATATTTGGCTCGACTGGTCACGAATCACACAAACCAACCACAATTTACTAGAAACCGGAAGATCTCGAACACCATTTAGATCAGTAACGTAAAACATTTATTTGAACTGGAAAAAAATTCAAGTAAAGCCATCTGAAAAACGACCTCACTACTATCATGAGCAGTGACAAAATTTGCACGAAAATATGAGCGAACAACACTGAAATCTTCATACCCTCCGATGTTACCAAGTTACATTAAAAACTAATGAACAACGCGATACGAAAGAGAGCATACAGGGAAAACATTCTAACACACAAAAGCCAACAAAGCGAACACCTGGTCAAAACGTAATCCCAGATCTGATGCACTATTCTTAATTATACATACACGTACACAGACACGTGCATAGGCACAAAAGCATATAAACTCACAAATCAACCCCAAATAAACAACAAAATAAGAATCGGACTCTTTGTCACGCACACAATTAAATGGAAATCGAGACGTATATAAATGAAAGATTTTATTGTGTAGATGAATATTTTCTAAGTTTTATACACGATAAAAATATAATTTCTTATTAAAAGTGCTTTCGCTTCCTATTATATATATATATATATATATATATATGTATATATATAAAGTTTTATAAAATATGTTAATAATAAAATGAAATTCTAAATGCCTACAGATATGAAAAAAAGGAGTTTTTGTGTACTTTATGATTTTTTCAAAATAATATGTAAGTTTTTTTTTGAATTTTGTTAGCTTGATTTAAAACACAACACTAAAAGTTGCAGTAAATTTAACCAGAACCAAGATCTATCTGAAACATAATTTCGAAGAATCTGGATTGTATAGCTCATATTTCGGTTCTAAAAATAACCAAAATACAAGTAATTCCTCTAAATATACAACAGATCAAGCTTTGCATAAATTGAATAATTTGCATTTTTATCAAAACTTTTTAACATATACAAATCGCCGCCATATTGAAAATGTCAATGAACAGCAAGGCAACATTTTCTTATTCACATAAAAACTAAAAGTGGTTTCTCTTTCGATTTAAAATTGAAAACTAACCGATAGGCTGAACTAGGCGGAGCAAAGCTGACCGAATTTAGTGCCTGATATTTTGCGTCTGGATCCTCATGAACGACTTTAAGCCAATCCTCATTTGGCTTTTCATTCGACACATTTCCCCAGGCACCTACGCGTTTCGACGCCACCGTTGCCAGCGTTACTGGTAGAAGGCTGCCAGATAGCGCTGAGAGTATACTATTTTGAAGGTTAATACAGGCCGAAGCATCATTGTCGGCAACAGCCTTTGAACCAGCAAACTCGGAATCTATTCTGTGTTTCCAAATGAAAAGTAAAAACTCATCCACATGAAGAAAAAGGCACTAATATAATTAATTTTAATTATCTTACAAATTAAAATAAAAAGAAAATCTGTCAAATACAAGAAATATTTATTTCTTGTATTGAACATGTTTATACATTTACAAAGGGTTTATCCATCAGCAAACTAAAATGAATAGAATGCGATTAATAGGGAAATGTCCAAATTTTTTTATTACATTATCCTTACTTTAGGCTCACTACTCGAAAGTCCTTCACTTAACGGCATATATCGGACAGCAATATATAAATTAACGACCCTGAACAAATTGTTATCTTTCGTACGCTCTTGTATGTTTTAAGAATCTTAAAAGTAATAAATGGTAGACGGAACACGAGGTTATATTAATAAGCTGCGTAATTTTGGACGTGTATTCACCATGAAATTATACGTTCCGTTCATGCTGTCTTTGGTTTAATATTCTGAACAATTTTGAAGTAACTAACTAGGTGCTCAAAACTTTATATACAATTTCATATATATTACTTCTCAATAACAAACAGTAACTAATTGTGGAGTTGACCGCATTTTTCTTGTGCGGGACAATTGATAGCTTTCATAGGTCGGTAAAATCTTGAAGTTTTTTTCATTTTCAGATGATGTAATTTTTGGCCTTAATTGATGGGTTCTCACTTGTCCCTTCTTTTTTAAGCCTTCAATTAGCTGATTGTCTGAAAATGACGTTGGAACAAGATTTTCCATTGTTCTTTCTCCAAATTTTTGAGACTTCATTTCCAGTCTCATCTTCAGGGTAGACACAATACTCACAGGAATAAAACACAACTTGTGGCAAATGTGGTATCCTCATTCAATACAGATATATTTATATTTATTTTAATTCTAAAAGTATTTTTTAATTGTCTTCCTAATATCCGGTCGTCATACCTAGTCTCTAATACTCAAATGTATACAAAAACTTATCCCTGTGCCCCTCCGCGCACACAACCACCTATAAACATGAGTATTTTACTAAAGTGTCATTTTATTGAATAACTATAAGCACACCTAATGGATTGACATACACGCCAATCCATGATGTTTATATTTTAATTTCTGTTCCGGACGCAACGAAAGATCAACAAAATTTTGATTTCAATCCTGCAGTAATCCTCACATGCCCCCAGTTTACCTAATCCCATCCAGTAACTAATTGTTGCATATTTAATTGAAAGATGTCATGATTAAAACAAACTTTGAAAACTTATATCAATCAAGGCCAGAGTGTATAGATTTGCTGAATAACAGTTGTTAGAATTTGGTTATAAATCTAAATTTTGGTAAAATTGCATACCTTGAAATCTATTTTGCTGGTACCATGTAAAGAATCGGCAGTCATAGTTATGGTACCATGCAATTTCAAGCAACTATAGTGTTGGTATTGTGGTACTGACACATAAACGATAGTAGTTGGTACCTTATAGGTTTGTATATATATATATATATATATATATATATATATATATATATATATATATATATATAGTGAGTTGGCTTTGAAGTCACATTGTTGAAGACTATGTATGAAGATAGCTTCACTATCGCTGGTTTACAGATTGGTAAAAGAAATTGTGCCGTCTAATTATCACACATTCCACACCCAAATATATAAGGGATACAGGGCATAATCCCGGCTCATATATGTGGGTCGCCAGTAAGCACGAAACTAATGTGCACTTGCGATTATTCTTTCCGTCCGTGCTGCTTTTGGTTTATCCTTCTGAACGTATTTGAAATAATTTTTTACTAGTTGCATAACATCTAATACAAAATTACATATATATTAGATCTCAGCAGCAAACAGCATCTAACTGTAGTATATTTGATTGAATAATATCATTGTTTTCACGAAATTTGACAACTGATATCAATCGAGACCAGACTGTATTGATTTACTGGAGAATAGGTGTTCAGAATTTGTTGTAATCAATTTTTGAGAAATTTTGCACAATTTGAAATCCATTGAGTATTAACCATGTACCAACTCGGTAAACCTAGTGTTTATTGCTTGCACCTTTTAGGCAACCATAGTATAGTTATCACCTACTGACACAACATCCATAGTGTTGATATTCTTTGCAGGCTTGCTATTTATTATATATAGTGAGATGGATTTGAAGTCACATTGACGAATACTTTATTTGTAGTTAGCTTCACTACAGCAATTTTACACAATGGTATATGAGATTTTACTGTCCAATTTTCCCACATTCTTCACCAAAATATACAGTGAGTATAGGGCGTAATAGCGGCTCCCACTGATGAGTCGCCAGTAAGCACGAAACGAATGTGCATGTGAAATTATACGTTCCGTTCATGCTGTCTTTGATTTATCCTTCCGGTCATAGTTTTACCAATTTGTTATTAGGTGCGTAACATCTAATAGACAGTTCACCATCCAGACTGATATAGGCGATTAAAGTAAAATATTTATTCGATTAATTAATTGTACGTGTTAGTAGACAAAGTTTTTCTTTAGTTACTTTTAAAATCAATTGCGCTTATTTCTGCTAAATGCATAATTTAGACTTACTATTCATGCTAGTTAAAACATCTTCCTGCTTCTCACTTGTAATGCGAGAAATCACATCTTTCTGTTTACTAATTTTTTGATTTCGTTTTTAATTTATGTAGAAAATAATGTAAGAATGGAATTTAATCGTGTATCGAATAAAATTAAATGTACACATCAAAATCTAGGGCAATTTCACTAGAATATTAAATGCAAAGACTAAACTTAGTAATAAAAATATAAATTACTCTGACTTCGCATACAATACTTCATTTGTACCTTCAAAAACAGCATGCAGGTTCGTTGAGCCTGATTTGGCGTTGTTGCATTTAAATGGCTGGACGCTTCCTTATTATACACACTCTCTCTATTCTAATATTTCTGCATTGAAGCATTGATGTTCTAAAAGATTTCAGAGTTATTTGAAAGCGCTTTATACTATCCTTTTCACTGCTATATGGGAAACAGTAAGCTAATTAATTGTAAATTCGTATATATGCAAGCTGATAAAATTTTACCATTATTAACAAAGCATGGATTTTCAGGCAAATAAAACAATATCTCAGGAAGGTATGCAATTTTACAGAGTTCGAGCTTTCGTCTATTATTATTATTCAAAATTGTCCTGATGACTTGACAAACTATGGCGCTAAATGGTAATATTTGAAAATTCGTTGATGATTTGGTCTTTATCTGCTGAGTTGACCCATAGAAAATTAGGGTTTCTTAATTATTTATCAATATATAATGTTCATCTGAGTAGATATATACTGTTTTATGCGGAGAGCTAATATATATGAAATTGCGTATTGGGTGTTCGCACATATTAACAACAACTAATACACAATTTCGTATATAATAATTCTCCGCAACAAACAGTTTATAGCTTTTATGTAGTTCAGTGAATGATGTCATCATTACTGCGAAATGTGATAACTGATATCGATCAAGGCCAGAGTGTATGAATTTACTGGAGTAACAGGTGTTCAGAAAAAGTTGTTATTCTCAATTTTGGTGAATTTTGACATTTTTTGTTGGTATCATATACAGACTCAGCTACCCTAGTATTAGTTCCATGTATTTATTCAGCGACCATAGTGTTAATACTTTTTACAGATTCAGTATATATATTATATTTAGTAAGCTGGCTTTAAAGCCACATCGTCAGAAACTTTATATTAATTTAGCTCCACTACTGCAGGCTTAATCATACGTAAAGCATATTGTACCGTATAATTTTCCCACATTCCTCAAAAAAATATATAGTAGGTTTTGGGCGTAACACCGGCTCCTTCTGATGAGTTGTCAGTAAGCACGAAACGAAGGTGAACGTGAGATTTATGTTCCGTTCATACTGAATTTTTTTTATCCTTCTTGTCATATTTTAACTTATTTGTTACTAGGTGCACAACACATAACACAAAATTGCATATCTGTTTATTTATTCAATAATGATAGACTTAAAAATAATTTTTTCAAACTTGATCAGCAAAATAAGCTCCATGCGTGAACTAAGTGACATTTATCTTTAATATGTCGTTGATTAGGATGTTTATTAGAACACTAGCTCAACTTGATTTGTGCTGTTTTTAAATAAAGAAACATAAAGGGTAGTAAGTTGGGCTAGAAATAACTAGGCGTAAATAAAAGGTGACATTATCGAAATTAATTCATACATAAAAGGAAATATTATTTAAATAAGGGTTGCAAATTTGATATAAGCACCAATCTTATTATATGTACACTAGTCAATATAGGCTAAACGTTTTATGAGCCAGCAAATGCTATTCATCCAGTAGAGCTTTTTCTTCATTATTGGGAGCTGTTCAAGTATGTTCAGAATTTTCCCCCGCAATCCATGATTATTTAAATGTATAAAAATGTGGATTAGATCAGTCATAACATATGCTGATTCAATTTTGAAACCGATTTAATGACGCATTGAAGAATATTTGAAAAGGTGTAAATAGTATAGTTGTGACATACGTCAGTCTCTTACCCTTCAATATATTTTAATCTAGAGAAAATGTTTTATTTTAAAAATCCTTGTAGCCAAATAGAGTACAATATTGCATACACACAATCTCTATGAAATTTTTTTAAAGCCTGTTATAAAAATTTATGTTACTTTGTTAAGAATTTAATCATCTATTGTATTTAACCAGTCGTCGAACAACATAACAAAACTACCGCCAGTCGCAACGGACTGACGCGTTTCGACCTTCCATGATCATCATCAGAGTACGACGGCAAACTGACCAGCGAGGAACAAACCGCATTGTATATATATATATATGGAAAGCAATCAATTATTGTTTAATTGTATTGTCTATATATATATATGTGTGTGGCGAAAGCTACAAACAGCTAATGTTAGTGACTGCATAGAAATTGTGCAGCCGACATTTCCAGTCAAGTTCAATGTATGCAAGACAGCTAGAGGTGAGAACCGCATATCTAAATTTGATTTCCATATATATTCAATGCGGTTTGATCCTCGATAGTCAGCTTGCCGTCGTACTCTGATGATGATCATGGAAGGTCGAAACGCGTCAGTGCGTTGCGGCTGGCGGCAGTTTTGTTATATTGTTCGACGACTGGTTAAATACAATGGGATTGGTCTTACTTCAAGCTCGCAAACCTGATGTAAAGAAATGTTACCACCACCCGCGCAATCAATTATTGTTTAATTGAATCATCTATGGTGTCTCCTTCAAATTTAGAACGAGCAAGTGTACTCATTTTATTCACGAAAAAATCCAACATATAAATTTTTTTTAACAAAATCGCTGGAATTTTCTAATTTTAATATTTTAACTATTATAGTTATTGTTATAATTAATTAGCAGAAGGAAGTAAGACTGAATGAAGTACATTCGCAGAAGAAATATTAAAATTATAAACCCCTTCCCAAAATAAATTAACACCATCTTCAATACAATATACATTGTTAAACAGTGAAATAACAAATTTTAAATGATTTTTTAGATTCGTATTATGATAAGTTAGTGGAAAAGCAAAATTACGTATTTTTTCATTTACTAACTAAATTTGACCATTAATACGAAAATAGAATGCACTAATTAATTATCATTTGGAACAAATAAATTGAGGTTCATTTCATTGGCTATAATTTAGTGTTGAAATTAATATAAATAACATTTTTCAGGCCTAATATTAATCTACGGATTGCGAATGGAGATACTTGCCATTTTCATACGTTTTAGTTCGAAACTTGAATATATATAACACAACTTGTTGTATATTACTTTAAAGTGAAATGTCTTAACATATAGATTAACACCTAACTAGACCGTTTTTTGTCCGTTATGGACACAGCCCACCATAATCATCATCAGAGTAAGACGGCAGTTTGTAAATAATGATAATCAATCAAGCTGACACGTCCAAAGGCCTCTGACGTTTAATTTGTCTAACTATTCAAAAAAATTAAAATATCTTTTCAAACTGTATTCAATTAAGTTATTTCTCCGCGATTTCACTAGAATGGCCAAACATCTGGTCAATTCATGCGTTGGCTTATTTGTCAATGAAAGAAATTGGTCTGAAAATATTATCATGTTTGTGCGTCTTAGGTAAAGCATACATTCCAGGCGTTTGTTTCCGAACTAACCTCAGTTGATTGTGCTCGGCATGTGTTTTCAGCTCATTTTGTATCAAATATTGTAACGTCATAAAAACAAACCTATCATTTTTGTTTGTTGCATCAAACTTAACGCCAATTTCAAATTAATGCTCAGATATAAAACAATTACCTTTGAATCAGATTAGATGAGGTTAAATGCATTTTCAGGGAATCGTTTTTTACGAAGACTTAACTCACCAATACACATATAGTTATTAACGGCATGAAGTTGAAACTGCGTAGGATAGCAAACTTAATCCGTCAACGAGACTTATTCTTTTTCAATATTTCACTTATCATTAATTGCCTGAATTTCAGAAGCCGGGATTTAACTCGGAGGACATTCGATTCTGAGTCCCCGACTTCATCCATATTGCCACCGAAGTCACTTATATAACTGAAAATGGCATGAAACGCACGTCTTCAGTGACACAGTCTACGGATTGCAAAATTGAAGCAAGTGATGTTCGAGTTAAATCCGTTTCACGACATTCCTGGCAAAACGTGCAATTCCTGCATTCGGAAATTATCCAGAATTAAGATTAAACATTTCTAACTTTGTGACTTTAAATAATTAACTATAAAACTGTATCTAATTCTTGAACCTCATTAGCTTACTTTTTTCTAATTTGATTATTCATTAAATTTCTTGCGTTATATCCATTTAAATGGATTGGTCGCATTTTATGTGCTTATTTAGACTTCTATCACAAGTTTAAACCTTCTTCCTTGTTACTGTGAATGGTAAATTCTAAACTGAATAATTAATTTTTTGCTATAATAGGATATTAGCCGTATGTCATAGTTTAAATGAATCTGGAGGATTTATTCATATAATGTGAAATATGTGCATTTAAGTGCGCATATTTTGAAATAAAATTTGCGCTCTAATTTGCATTCCATCTGTTTCCCATTAACCATCCCCCACCAAACGGCAATGTAACGAATCAGCTCTATATGAATGAATAAGTGTTGGTCTAGTCAAACAGTTTACTGGTTGCAGATTATGTCCAAGTGGAA
Organism: Eudiplozoon nipponicum; assembly: GCA_029291075.1. NCBI lineage: Eukaryota > Metazoa > Platyhelminthes > Monogenea > Mazocraeidea > Diplozoidae > Eudiplozoon > Eudiplozoon nipponicum. Next base: position 56,398 of record JAQBSW010004135.1, read on the forward strand.
GCTGTAACAACTTTGAGCAAGTTCACCAGCTGCGTCACAAGCTTCGCTTATTATTCGTCTACTTTGTTGCGTTTTCAAGGTTAATCTTTGCAACAAATCCTAACATCAATGTCAGACAATATAGAGAATCACGACAAGCCTCGCTTCCAGCAAAAGAGCCTGTATAGCACTGACTATTACTACAAAATTTTATTTAATTCGTCAGAACTCCATATGTAGTTGAATCACTCACTGTACTAGTTGGACTATTGCTTGCCGTGCGTCTAGGATGCAGTTATTGGGCCTATGGTGAGAAGTTTAACAATCAATTGAGACGCATGGTGGTGGTAACAATTTTTTTTAAATGTTTGCGAGCTTGAAGTCAACACCAATCCCAATGAGCTTTAACCAGTCGTCGAACAACATAGCAAAATCTAGCCGCCAACTGCGCACACGGACTGACGCGTTTGGACCTTCCATGATCATCATCAGAGTACGACGGCAAACTGACTAGCGAGGAACAAACCGCATTGTATATATATGGAAAGCAATCAATTATTGTTTAATTGTATTGTCTATATATATGTGTGTGGCGAAAGCTACAAACAGCTTATGTTCGTGACTGCATAGAAATTGTGCAGCAGCCGATATATCCCTGTCACGTACAATGTATGCAAGACTACTAGAGGTGAGAGCCGCATATCTAATTTTGCTTTCCATATATAAGCAATGCGGTTTGATCCTCGCTAGTCAGTTTGCCGTCGTACTCTGATGATGATCATGGAAGGTCGAAACGCGTCAGTGCGTTGCGGCTGGCGGTAGTTTTGTTATGTTGTTCGACGACTGGTTAAATACAATGGAATTGGTGTTTACTTCAAGCTCGCAAACGTGATTTTAAAAATTGTTACCACCACCCGCGCAATCAATTATTGTTAAACTGCTCACCATAGGCAATGGCTGCATCTGACGCAACAAGTAATAGTCCAATTAATTTACGTAAATATTCAACTACATATAATTCTGACGAATTAAATAAAATTTTGTAGTAAATGAAAAGTCAGTGCTACACGAAGCTTGTCTTGCTGAAGGGAGGCCTTTCATGATTTCTATATTGTCTGACATAGATTTTAGGATTTGTTGCAAAAGTTAACCTTGAAAACACAACAACGTAGACGAATAATAAGCAAGCTGTGACGCGTGGTGAACTTGCTTCAAAATGTTAACTTCCACTTGCACATAATCGTGGCTCAGTAAACTATTTGACTAGACAACATTTATTCTTCATATAGAGCTTCATTCGTTTACATTGCCGTTTGGTTGGGGATGGTAAATGGAAAACAGATGGAATGCAAATTAGAGCGCAAATTTTATTTCACAATACGCGCACTTAAATGCGCATCTTTCACATCATACGAATAAATCCTCCAGATTCATTTAAACTATGACATACGGCTAATATCCTATTATAGCAAAAAAATAATTATTCAGTTTAGAATTTACCATATACAGTAACAAGGAAGAACGTTTAAACTTGTGATAGAAGTCTAAATAAACACATAAAATGCGACCAATCCATTAAAATGGATATAACGCAAGAAATTTAATGAATAATCAAATTAGAAAAAAGTAAGCTAATGAGGTCCAATGAATTAGATACGAAGTTTTATAGTTAATTATTTAAAGTCACAGAAGTTAGAAATGTTTAATCTTAACTATCTGGATAATTTCCGAACGCAGGAATTGCACGTTTTGCCAGGAATGTCGTGAAACGGATTTAACTTCGAACATCGCTTGCTTCCATTTTTGCAATCCGCAGACTGTGTCAGCTGAAGACGTGCGTTTCATGCCATTTTCAGTTATATAGGTGACTTCGGTGACAATATGGATGAAGTCGGGGACTCAGAATCGAATGTCCTCCGAGTTAAATCCCGGCTTCTAAAATTCAGGCAATTAATGACAAGTGAAATATTGTAAAAGAATAAGTCTCGTTGACGGATTAAGTTTGCTATCCTACGCAGCTTCAACTTCATGCCGTTAATACCTATATGTGTATTGGTGATTTAATTGTTCGTAAAAAACTATTCCCTGAAAATGCATTTAACCTTATCTAATCTGATTCAAAGATAATTGTTTTATTTCTGAGCATTAATTTGAAATTGGCGTTAAGTTTGATGCACCAAACCAAAATGATAGGTTTGTTTCTATGACGTTACAATATTTGATACAAAATGAGCTGAAAACACATGCCGAGCACAATCAACTGAGGTTAGTTCGGAAACAAACGCCTGGATTGTATGCTTTACCTAAGACGCACAAACATGATAATATTTTCAGACCAATTTCTTTCATTGACAAATAAGCCTCATCATGAATTGACCAGATGCTTGGCCATTCTAGTGAAATCGCGGAGAAATCACTTAATTGAATACAGTTTGAAAAGATGTTTTAAATTTTTTGAATAGTTAGACAAAGTAAACTTTAGAGGCCTTTGGACGTGTCAGCTTGATTGTTGATCATAATTTACTAAATTACTTATAAAGACAAAATAATTCAGGCTGTGAGTCTGATTATCTGGAAAAATTTCACAAATTTTCAACTGAGTGAGGTACGTTCTAAAGATTTAATTTACTTATGTTTTTCACTTTGATTTTCATTTTTAGATACAGACAGATGGTTCATGTATGCGTTCGGTTTTGGCTCGGATCATGCTCAATATGTCTATGTGCATAATGGAATGAAAGATTTATGAACTAATGATTGAATCGAAACCATACAGCCATTAGGTTGACGAAATATTTTGCCTGAGATAATAGTGTGTATGCTGAAGTACTACTTAATAAACTTTATAAGAGGCCACAGAAAATTCGATTTCCAATCGTACATGAAGAGGATTAAACGAACATTGGTTGCGCGGGTGGTGATAACAATTATTAAAATCAAGGTTGGGGTCTTGATATAAAAGCCTAACCCATTAATTACTTACATATGTCAGTATAAACTAAGAATTGTATAGTGTAGAAAAGGATGCTAAAATAGGCTCCACATAATGAAAGGCTGACCAAGAAACATTAGTTAGTATATAACTGAAAATTGTGTGCAGTGTAGTGTGCGGCAGGATGGCTCGGTGGTTAGAGCACCAGATTCTGAAGCAGACGTGCGCAAGTTCGAGTCCGGTCCGCGGCAAATCCTGGCCGGTATATGATGAGTTCCCAATTAGTACGAAACCGGTTCACTGGATGAATTGCCTTCTTTACACTATACAATTCTTAGTTTATACTGACATTTGTAAGTAATTAATGGGTCAGGTGTTTATATCAAGACCGCAACCTCTGATTATAATAACTGTTATCACCACCCGCGCAACCAATGTTCGTTTAATTATATAAATGTTCATTTCAATACTATTTCCCCATGTAATGTGGTGTCTGTTCAGTAATGACAGATTGAGCATGGTTAGTTGGAACTTTGGGTCTAAATGGATGCCATATGAGCTCCACCTAAAGGAAAAATAGACTAACCAAGTTACATTAGTTGGTATATAACTGAAAATTGTGTGCAGTGTAGTGTGCGGCAGAATGGCTCAGTGGTTAGAGCACCAGATCTGAAGCAGACGTGCCTAGGTTCGTATCCCGTCCGCGGCAAATTCTGGCCAGTACTTGATGAGTTCCCACAAGGACGAACCGGTCTACTGGATGAATTGCCTTTTCTACACTATACAATTCTTAGTTTATACTGGCATATGTAAGTAATTAATGGGTCAGGTGTTTATATCAAGACCGCAACCTCGATTATAATAATGAAGAGGATTACACTGTGCTTTATTTTGACGGGTTGCTCAAACAAAGTACTGATTAAACAGTATACAGATCAGTCTTCTATGAGAAAATATAATTATTACAATATATAAAATTTAACTGATAGAGCCAATTAAAATGGAAAAGTATTAGTTAGGACATTGTGTAATAGGGAATTGCTTATTTTTTCTCCTGACTGATTGTAGAAAGAATTGGAGCCTTTGTAATCCGCTTTGGCGTTCAAATATTTTTCAGCTGAAATAGTTTTAATAACAGTCATCACCAAACTTTCTCATTTAGTGTTAAAGTCTAAATTCCATTGCAATATGTATCTAACGTTATTTTGAACTATAATTGCACCAGTGGGAAATCATTTTTTTAGGCAGATGCAGTAGAATATTTAATTCACGCATGGTTGAGCAAATAACAATGTGATACGTGCAAAGTAAGATTGATGTCTCACGTGGTCTATAACTAGATATGTCCTACTGGGTAAATTGCGACATAACAACAAAACTGTTTTCAATATTGGTTAAAAATAGACGATAGGAATAAAAAGACATTGTCTAGAACTGTACAGAAATATAATTTTTCATGCATTGGCATTATCGTAGGGCTTACCAAGTCCCACGAAAAATTGTTTAGATCTTATGTCTCGTTAGACGTTCTTAGCTAATATTTTAATATACATGTTATGCTTACTTTCTACGTTGAAAGACTTTGTGTCAACAAAATTAATCCCTGTGCTTTATTTCTTCAGTAAATCAGTTGATAAATGAAGCGAAACCAGTACTGTACAATTTAAGCGTTTAAAAATTCATATCATGGAATAAGTGCCTCATTTATTTGAACCATCGTCATTAATTTTAATAAAATTCAGGAAATATATTTTTGTTTACAATCAATGTGTTAGTACACTATAGGATTATGTGTTGTGCATATAATTCCAGGATATTTACGAGGACAACTGGAATCAAGGATCGAGTCGAAGCCATTTGTTTTGAATCTATAATGTTATTCGAACTTCACATAACTGACAATGGCATGCAATTCTTCACTTTCTTCAAGCTGAGATAAATGTGCAAGGTGTTAAAACAATAAATTAAAATGAATCCTAAAGAATCATTGGATATTACCTTCATTGGTCAAGCACTTATGGTTTAGCAAATTAAGCAATGCTTCAGAAGTGATGCAAAGTATTCTTATAGCAAAATTAATGTATAATTAAAATTTCATAAATCTTGCACGCTCCATGGTGTTTTGCATAAGCTGTATTGCTTAGAATAAAATTTAAATTTCCGATACGTGCTCATAGAAATCCTTACTTCTACTGAACTGTAACCTAGTGAAACGAAAATTATGGACTTTTAGGTGAACTTCAGTTGCTAGCTTATGCAAAGATAAGATTATGTATACAAATTTTATTAATCTTTAAAATAGATTGCGCGGAAGAAACAACGAATTTCTATATATATATATATATATTACTTTACTTTACTTTACTTTACTGCGGCTGACTCCTTTTGGAGGATAAGCCGGCTCCACATTTCATGGAGTTTCTTGGGAATTTGGTACAAGTGGTGTCCCCTCACCACACACACACACATATATATATATATATATATATATATATATATATATATATTCGTAAATTCCTAAAGTATCTACTTATAACAGCAGAATAATGTTGAAATTAAGCTTGCTCACTCTATTAAACATGAAGTCATCATATTGATGCCGAATCTAACTGCAGCCAGATTATCAGTAGATGTTGGTACCAGGGGCAACACACCCGCGTTGCCGACACCAGGACAAGCCCCGCCTGCCGGCACAAACCAATAGGCGTACAACCAACTTGGTGCAAACAGACCCGCTGAAGGTGTGGCCGTTGCCCCCGATCTCATTACCCAGCGACGTCTAGGCAGCAGGTAGTCGTGACGAATATCTGACAGCTCACTGTTCGTCATTTCTCGTTCATTTGTATAGTCCACAGCATCTCCCAGCGCATTCAAGTAGCCAGAAATTACAGGAAGTCCTACCAAATAACCTGGCGATCCACTCCGAAGGCTTTTTGCGGTGGGAACAGACGCTGCTACAGAGGGTTGTGCAGAAGATCCCTAGTCGAAAGGTTAACGAATACATGAATAACCCTTAATAATGTATTAAACCTCATTCAATGGAACGAATATAAGTTTATTGAATTTTTTAATGCTGAAGAAATGGAAAATTGAGACAAAAATCTATTTTTTTATAACTCAGCAAGAAATTCATTCAAAGTATGCAAATTTGACTAGTATTAATCAACACAATAGACATTTAGTTGTTGAATTGTAAATTTACCAGTTGTATAAACTTTAACATTAAATATCAGATTCTGTTTCCACTATTTTGAACAACCCACAACTTACGTTTTATGCTAATGCTAGTCGTTTTGACTATTTAATTTTCTCGCAAAATAATGAAAATCCAGTTCATATATAAGATCTTTTTAAATCTAATTCTGTCTGATTAATTTCGCTTATTATCTTTCGCGTAGCCAAACTTTTCTTGTGAAGCAATTAATTGCTAAAAGTTGACTCACAATATAAGGAATGCAAAAAAAAACAAAATAAAATTGAAAATTGGCGTACATTTGATACAGGATTTGCAAAAAAATCTCCTGCGCTTCCGCTACATACCAAACGTAATGATGCAATAATTCATGAGCAGAACTCGAAAACATTGGAATGGACAATATCTTAACTTATCAAAATTTGGATAAAACGAGGTGAAACAAGTCACAACAACAGCTCATAAAATGCGCATGTTGGAATATTGACATTAAAGTAATGGCAATACAAGCCTTAAAAGTTTCGGGAAGGTGAAATTTTTCTTCAAATTCGCTCTCATAATTATCATTTAATATGTACAGATTAGTCACGATCAGACTCTATGAAAATATAAATCAATTTAAACTAAGAACAGAAGACATTACTTCACTGAATATTATTAAAATTATTATATATATAAAAGTGAACTTTATTCGAGAAGCAATTTTCTGACGAGTGGAGCAGAAGACGTGATTATAACCCTCACGTCAATGACGAAATCGATTAAACCACAATAGATTAAAAAAGAATTAAATGTTTTTATCCCGATATTCAAGTAAAATATAAATATTAAAGCGCAAAAATAGAAATCAAAGTAGAGGAAAGAGTGTTTGTTTGCATAAATTCTATTGAAGAGTGTGCCATTAAATTCGAGACCATGTTTTTTATATACATTTCATTTGTATTTAATGCTGCACTCAACACGTTTAGACAGAAAATGCTTCAGTGTCCAAGGGAGGTAAAGGCAGCCATAGTGCAAACAACCTAACAATTGAGTAAGAGGTTCAATGAGCAACAATAGTGTCAACAAAAAGGAAGTGCATATTATCAAAAAAAATGCAATATAAAACACTGGTTATAAGACGCTCAAGGCCACAAAAATACTCCAATGAGCTGACGCAAATAAGGTTTTCTAATGAAAACAAACACACACAAAATTTCCATAACCATGATACCACCCCAATATTTCCATTTATCATAATGAACTAAATTTTGAAATAACACTTACACATCCATAATTATTAAGTTTTTAAGTAAAATAACTTACAAGATAGCTATGATTTATTAACACGGTACAGAGAATTAAATCAAGAAAAAGTATTTTTTTATGTGTATAAACCGAAAATAAAATTCGTCTTGACAAAAGATTTTCGGTGTTCTTACGAGCTTTGTATTTATAATCTTGTGCATAGACAAAATTCTACCACAATAAATGACACAACCTGCATATATTTATAATTATATTTCTAAAAATCCATTTTTCCAAAAACGTCAGTTTCTTCAGTTTTAAAAAGAATGAATTCCGATATTTTCCGTACTTGACGTGAAAGGTACGACAGAATGAGAAGAATAAAATTTAATTTAATCTAACAATTATCTATTTGTCAAAGTGAGCACGTCTTTCCGTATCAAGATTTTTTACTGCGTTTTGTTTAAGTCATAATTTAAAATTATAATTTCAGTTCATATCGTCGCGTACTCAAATATATATGATTTTATAGACCTTGCGATTTTGCGCTTTTTCAGGTATTTTATTCAATAAATCCTAACATTTTTATAGATTGCATTTATTAATTCAAAATTGTATAAAGATTTAAGAATGATACTCAAAATTTATAAAATATTCATATGGATAACCATACATGGATAGAGAAAAGTTATTTTTTCGGCCTACAAGTTTTAATTTAGTCGAATTATTCGAACTAAAATATGTGGAAACCTACATTAACAGCCTGGAATGGAAACACTATGATCAGGTAATTGTGCAACAATCACTCACGCAATATATTTCACTGAAATTCATTAGAAATTTAGAAATAAATTTGAAGAAAGTAATTGAAAGAAATGCGCCCTTTAAATATGTAGGTGAGATCAAAAATAAAAATTTACAAGTCTTATGAATTCCACTTGGACGAGCCAGAGTATCAATTAACATTGCACTGCAGCCCCGAAAAGCGAGATATTTTCATGGAGTCTATGTTCTGGTTAACTAATTTTCTGTACTCAGAATTCCACCTATTTTATATAAACCTCAACATTTTTGTCATACAAACAGTTTTGCTTGTTCGCTTGTGTCGTAACTATTTACGGAGTTTTTGCATTTGTTCATATTATTACTGATTTTAGATTTTGTCAAATTGGTTGTCTTTCCTTGCATCTTTTTAAAATTAACTGTTGACAATTTTTCCGTTTCTAATAATTGTCAATCTAATTTTTTGATATTGTAAAAGAAGCAAAACCTTTCAGGGCGGGAATTGATATACCTTTTACATTTCCGCAATTAAACTACTCATCGTAGACAGACGAATATAATATTTTGGTAAATGAAACAATATTTTGCGCGACTGGTTATTTACAAATTTCATTGCGCTTTAAACAACCATCGATTGTGCGGATGGTGGTAACAATTCTCTAAATCCAGTTTGCGAGCTTGAATTAAACACCAATCCCATTGTATTTAACCAGTCGTTGAATAACATAGAAAAACTACCGACAGTCACACGTACTGACGCCTTTTCGATCTTCCATTATCATGATCAGAGTACGACGGCAAACTGACTATCATGGATCAAGTCACAATTCATATATATGAAAAGAAAAATTATATATGAAACAGGAAATGTCGTCTGCAGAGTTTCAATGCGGTCACGAACGTAAACTTTTTTTGTATCTTTCGCCACATTTATATAAAAATACAATTAAACCATCGTTGGTTGCGCGGGTCGTGATAAGTTTTTTTTCAAATCAAGTTTGCGAGCTTGAAGTAAGCACCAATCCCATTGTATTTAACCCGCCATGGGACAACATAGCTAAACTACTGTCAGTCACACGTACTGAAACATTTCGACCTTCCATCATCATCATCATCATCATCATCATCATTATCATCATCGTCATCATCATCATCATCATCATAGTACGATGTTAATGTGCCTAGCGAGGATCAAACTGCAATGCATATATGTGGAAATGATTTTTAAATTGCATTACCTATATATATGTGGCGAAAGTTGCAAAAAAGTTAAAGTTCGTGACTGCATAGAAATTGTGCAGCCGACATTTACAGTCAAGTACAATGTATGCGGTTTGATCCTCGCTAGTCAGTTTTCCGTCGTACTCTGATGATGATCAGGGAATTTCGAAACGCGTCAGTACATGTGACTGCCGATAATTTTGCTATGTTGTTCGATAACTGGTTAAATAAAATTTGATTGGTGTTTACTTTAAGCTCGCAAACTTGTTTTAAAGAATAACTTACACATTTTTGTCTAGAAAGGTCTGTTTATAAATTTCCATTTTCTCTTTATATTTTTTCTTTTTCAATGGAAAGCTCATCATACACAATATTGATAAATTAAAAGACAATTTAGAATTATTGAATGACCTAGCTTACTTTATAACTGATTGATTTAATAAAAACAGCCGCAATTTCACTATATGGAGGCTTGCTTGTCATCAAGTTAGCTTCCCGTATAAATCACCAATGCAAACTATAAGTGTTGTGCTGCTTCTGTTTGGAATAGTCATAAAATAAACGTAAAGCTTGCCGATATAAAAAATTTCAAAGAGGACAAGATAGTTAGCTCCTAGACTTTAATTCGCCAATGACATGTCTAGGTGATACAGCCTTTCCAACGTAAAGCACAATAATAAGTCCAGCGACACTTTTCACTATGTCGAAGTGACTAGATAAGTGTTATCCCTGGCATAACGGTTGAGCTCCCGCCTTAATAGTCAACGCTTGTTGTACCACTACAAATGGCTGCAACATCTTATACACCACCAGCCCTCATAGTTTCAAGTATAGACTGCATACATATCCCAGTCAACCGTAAATATAACTAACGCAATACAGCTATAAAAATATCCTACTCCAAATGAAGAAGACAAGGCAAAATGTTAACAACGTTATTACTAGGATTTGGATGTTATAATATACAAATTGTTTTCTGTAAAATATAAAATCAAATTCAAAGAAATACGGGCGGTTAGTACCCGTATTAAACCCTTCTCAGGAAGATTGGGTATTTAGCTAATTGATTTTAATTCTGTAACAACGCGTCCAGAAAACACAGATTCATGGCTGCTTTTCAAGAATCGACAAGTTGGTAAGTCAAGATTCATAAGACAGCAAATATAATAAGGCAATTAACGATTCTTTGTCGAACGGCTATCCCAAACAACTAATTTAATCAATTATTAAAAGGGAAAGTAAACAAAAACAAACGTATTTCGGACCACACAAGAAAGCAGTCTAACTGAACATCCCATTTAAGGGGTATGCAGTTCCCCGAATAGCACAAAAGAAAGTTGAAGCAGCATTAACACGCACATTTAATGCAGCTAGACTACGAGTGTTATTTATGGTCACACATATTCCGTTATCAGCAGTAACAGAGAAACAGCAGTTTATGTCGACATCTAACATTATTTACAAATATGCATCCGCATGTTGTCGATCAACTTACGTAGGCCAATCGACCAGACGTATAATTTCTGGAATGATAGAACATTGCAATTTAAACGCCAGTGTCAAATCAAATGGTGAATACATGTCTGCAACTGCGCAAGAAATTGTTGAAATCTCACACGTAAGTTCTCCAAACCCAGCAATTAAAATAATTGCTAAATGCAGTAACAAAAGGGAGCTAGCGACATACGAAACTTCATCGATAAACAAATTGCAGCCGGATTTATTCAAGCAGAAGAAGCGTTTTCAAGCATTGAACTAGAACTGGAGTGGACGCGCGCAGTGGATTAGTTGTTCCCATATTTCACGCTCTCTCCATGTTTAAATTTTTCTAATTTTTTTAAACTTTTCAATTTATATATAAAGTGATGTTTATTTGTAGATCTTTGCGAAGAATATAAGAAAGAATCAGTTCTTGTATCTGATAAAATTTCTTTTTATTTTTTTACATGGAAAGGGTACTATGAAAAATAAATAAATTTATTCCAGGGATAAACAGGTATGCATAAATAACTGTTTATAGCATAATTTCGGGAGACATTTAAAAAATAAAGCAGCAAATAACATTATTATGATTTAACAGACTGTCACTTAGTAAGCTAGGTGTCCGAACCACTAAACTTTGATTTATCCAGGCAGTCAACTCTTTCTAGCTACACAACCGCTCTCACATTTCGCGACGAATGGAAGTTGAGTCCCGAGATTGAGAAATTTTTCACAAAATATCTTTAATCGGTTCACGAAATAGCTAACTTTCTTTGTAATCCTATTTCATATTTCATTATTGACTTGTTCAGAATTTTTCAAATATGTAGTCGCCAAATCATAGACGTTCATTACAAATGTTATAAACCTGGTAGCGATTTAATGCTTGAAATAAAGTAAAATTTACAATCAATTGCAACTTTCAGATGAGGATTTAATTTTATAATGAAATAATAAATTTGCACAATGACACAGAAACTAACCTCGATATAAATAAACTGTATGGTAAGATCGAACGGGCCATGAGGCACACTGCCTATATTTGCCACAGCTGACACAGCCTTTATTTCGCCTTGCATATACGCAATTCTATACACAAGCTAAAATAGAGAAACAAAAAAACACGGAAATAAAATTGAACAAACTTTTCCATTCCCATGTCATTAAAGCTAATTCAAACCACTTTATATATTATCTTGAAGCATAAAAGTAGAAATTATTGATTGAAGTACACTACATATTAAATCGCAGGTATGCCAATGATACACAGATAGTTACTAAAAACGATTTATAGATAAATGCCCTACGTTAAGATTTTAATATTGTGTATAATCAATTTAAAATATAATATAAAATATTATTTATTAATAAATAAGGCGATGCAGAAAAAATGTGTTTTATTAGAATTATGAATATGGTACTGGAAATGAGGTACCGAAGCGTAATACAATCAAGAGTAGATCGAACTTCATTTCCAGGGGAAATCTTCGGAGTGAGGGGTCATGTCAGTATTCAGTCACCACTAAGTCATACTCAACTAGTACACGGAAATAGGGATTAATCAGGTCTATGCGAAACAGGGAGTGAAAATCTACAACCTACGAAAGATATTCGTGAATACGTTAAATGTGACGATCGCACTGCCAAATCAAAAACAACAACTTTCAAAACAAAATGCAGCATGATTTGTACGAGTACAAAGGACATGTTTTGGCAATTAACCGGAACAGTAGGTCATTAACCTAAATAAAAAAACTTTCTTCCAGTTCGCGCTATTTGTCCATTTACAACTTCCGTCTGTGTACCTTATCGGAAATATTTAAATATGGTTCTTTTTTAGATAGAGCAGGTGAAATTGAAAACGCAATTTTTATTTCATCTCACAAAATTTCTTTGGAACCTTGAACTATATTATATTATATTATATTATATTATATTATATTATATTATATTATATTATATTATATTAAATTATATTATATTATATTATATATTATATTGTACATATTATATTATATTATATTATATTTTACCATATTATATTATATTATATTATATTATATTATATTATATTATATTATAATATATTATATTATATATATTTTCATATATTATATTATATTATATTATATTATATTATATTATATTATATTATATTATATTATATTATATTATATTATATTATATTATATTATATTATACTATACCATATTATATTATATTATATTATATTATATTATATTATATTATATTATATTATATTATATTATATTATATTATATTATATTATATTATAATATACTATATTATATTATATTATTTTATATAATTTGATATTATGTTAAATTATGTAATATTATATTATATTATTTTATATTATATTTTATTATATTATGTTATATTAATATGTTTTATATAATATTATATTATATTATATTATATTATATTATATTATATTATATTATATTATATTATATTATATTATATTATATTATATTATATAATATTATATTATATTATATTATATTATATTATATTATATTATATTATATTATATTATATTATATTATATTATATTATATTATATTATATTATATTATATTATATTATATTATATTATATATATTATATTATATTATATTATATTATATTATATTATATTATATTATATTATATTATATAATACAATATAATATAATATAATTAAATTACTACCACATATATTATAACCTGTTATATATTATATTATATTATATTATATTATATATTATATTATATTATATTATATTATATTATATTATATTATATTATAATATATTATATTATAATATATTATATTATATTATATTATATGTATATTATATAATATACTATATTATATTATATTATTTTATAATATATTATATTATATATATTTTACCATATTATATTATATTACTTACATTATATTATATTACATTATAATACTATATTATATTATAATATTACCTGTATATATATATTATATTATATTATATTATATTATATTATATTATATTATATTATATTATATTATATTATATTATATTATATTATATTATATTATATTATATTATATTATATTATATTATATTATTTTATATTATATTATATTATATTATATTATATTATATTATATTATATTATATTATATCATATTATATTACATTATGTTATATTATATTATATTAAATTTTGTTATATTATATTATATTATATATTATATTATATTATATAATATTAAATTTTGTTATATTATATTATATTATATTATATTATATTATATTATATTATATTATATTATATTATATTATATTATATTACGTTATATTATATTATATTATATTATATTATATTATAATGTATTATATTATATTATAATATATTATATTAAGTTATATATTCATTAATAAAAAATAAGGCTTTAAATTAACATTTTTATTTTAATTTCTGCTACATTAATTCTAAATGGTTTGATTTAAACTAAACCTAATAAATATTCTTACGTTTTACAATTAATTATGTATTTTTTAAATCAAATTAGTTTGACACAATATAATTCCATATTTTTACCGAAGCGTGTATATTGAGTAATGTAATTCTGCGCTAAAGTAAAAATCTGAAAAACAATTTCGATCAAAAAATAAAACCTTTTTAACACATATTCAGGATTTCATACCAAAGAAAGCATTAATAGAGGTTGGATCTCATAAACACTTCTGTTTCAAAGTTACTAGCGACTGGTCGTTCGGAGCCAGCACAAAGCCTCCAATCGATTACATCTGAAATCAATAAATGTGGTAAGGTCACGTGATTATTCGCTATTAAATATGAAACTTATGCATTCATTTGATTCCATATGTTGCTCATGCCAAATTTGGCATATCGTCCAGACTGTATATCAACTAATTTAATACTGTTTAAGAATGCATAAACTTGGGAAAAAATATTGGCTACTAGGAGATAAAGTAATATAGTCATCTTACAAATGAAAAATAAATAAAAAATAAAAATTTCCTGTATGTGAAAAAAACTAGTTGACGGCCTGTTTGAAAGAATCATGATATAATAAATCGAGGTAAAATGGCATATCAGTGCAGCCTAAGTAAGAAATAAAAAGACTTGACCATATGGAAGGGGGGGTTGTAGTTGATCATATGAATAAAATCATGTACAAAAACGTAGTTCTGGTTGCAATAACAGTTGAGCAGAGTAGAACACGATTTTAATGCTTTAATAAAAATTAAATGTACAAGTAATAGCCCAACGAAAAACATTTTAATTTAAATAGGGGGCGAGATGTGCTAATGCACTTTCCAACATGAAAGTAATAAACATAATTCAGCGTCATCCAAATTCGTTAATTCTAAACCAACTTGTCGACGCATACGTATTACAATGAGACTTTTTATATGTGTACAATATTTTGTTTAGTTTTTTTGTATAAAAATACGACATAACATTAATTTGACGAGGTATAAACAGATTTGATATCAAACATTAAATCAGTTGACAAATTAGAGAAAAAGAGTTGTTGCACAACTTAAAAATGTTGCGATAATATTATATCATGTGGAATTGCGCTTTATACATGAGAAGTATAAGAGGGAAAGCGGTTCTTGTATCTCTTAAAATTTATTTTTCTTTTAGCCCATGGAAAGGGTACTATGCATTAATAGCGTTTTTATGTTGATATCAATCTCACCGTCATAGCTTGCATTAATGCGTAAAAATTGAGAAAAGTAGATTTAATAAGAAAGGAAAAAATCACACATCAAATTTTTTACAACCAAATGCAAACGTTTAACAAGTCAAGTCAAATTTGAACTTCTTAACACTGCAGAGTCTAACAACAACAAATTCAGCAAAAAGTCCAAAACTCCAAAAGAAAACCATTAATAATCTACTCACTTTTGTCATTACATTCTGACAGTTTCCCGAGGAAAAGCTTGGCGCACTCGTAGGACAGGCAATGCTTATTTCATTTCCACCGGATGTTGATTGACATATCAATGGCTGCATCGTCAGTAGACCTGTGAGATTACTGATTTGACTTGATAGAAATGTAACACCTGACAAATAAGCAGCAAGTGCGTTTGAGTCGCTCTTCAATTGTTGCGTGGCGGTAACTCCACCTGGAGCCATTGTCTGATTCAGAAAGTTGCCGGGATTTTGAACAACGCGAAAAAGTTGCTCCGCATTGGTTAATCCCAGTTGATCTAGTGTAGGTAAGCTCGTGCAAGAGGCACCTCCGTCCGTCGCTACCAGCGGTTGCTGACATACGAACTCCTCGCTGATTTGAAACCCTTTATAAAGAGGCATAACCAATTACACAAAATGATCTTGTTAATTTACAGTGCAAACGAAATGCTAATGATTTGTGCTAACGTTATACTTTAGTTCCTGTTCAGAAGTGACACTCAAGTAGAACTTTTTATGTAAAAAGATCCACTTGGAGGGAAAACAAGACAAACTTTTTTATTCTTTAATTTTGCTTGATTTGTAGGTTTCATAATAATAAAGGACAATTTCACCAGATCCTATCAAGAACACACATTAAAAACTTATTTGCTGAAATAAAGAAGCAAATTTATATAATAATCTCTCATAAGTACTGGAATAATCACGGATGCACTAAATTGGTGTGGTCGTCATTTATCTACTTGTGACTTGAGTTCGAGTGCTTTGTGTACATTTAGTAAAAACTGGACTGTATGTCATTTAAAATGTTATAATTAAGCATGCTTAATTTTTTTATAGC